>JACEIK010006246.1:73864-84872 GCA_018107945.1 Datura stramonium | reverse complement strand
AGAGGATTGATACAACTGACCTAGGTTGAGGTGCAGTGGGCAAGTCAGAATTTTCATTAAGGGGATTCAAAATATAAAGAATTAAATACACGAAGAAACAAGGAGATTCAACATATGATATATACATAAAGATAATTTTGACTTTGTGTACGGGGATTCAACCTCCCCTTCTGAGGTGTAGTTGATTGATTCATATGTACTCTAAATTGCATTATTCCATTCTGTGTCAATCTCAGCTGAGTTATTTTTTCAATGAAATGTAGCTGAACTGATCTTAACCGATAGGGGAAGTTAGCTTAATTGCAGGGTGCATATGGTATGGAAGAGCAATTCATTGAAATTGCTTTACTTTGGAAATCATTGCTAGATCTTTTTTGAATTTTGTATAAAAATAGTCGGAGTATAATAATAGTAAAAGGTGGAGGATAGGGTATAACTTATAATAATAGTGTTTTTGTGATATTCACGAGTATTTAAGGTTGAACCAAGTGACACAAAGTAAAAGTTAGAATTCTTATAAAGGAAAAGGACTTCCACCTATAACTGACAGAAGTCACTCCTCATTTTTGATATATTTTCAGCAACTGAAAATAACCTAACACCGGAAAATGACTTCATCTGAGAAGACATTTTCATCATACCTACCATACCCTGCATCTCTCTCTGTTTTTGCTGTCTCTAGGATTCTAAAAGCTTCTTTGTATGGATGGCAACTATTAAGGTTGAAATGGAAGAGCTGATCAGATTCCTAATCATTGTGTAGTGTCAAATTAAATTTCCTTTTTCCTTTTTCTGTGTTCCTTAATCATCTGAATGTGTTAAAGCTGGAAATTAATTTTGCCTTTTTATTTTTTTCCCCCCTACAAAGAACTTGTCGAGTGCTGTTGAAGTTGATGAAGCATAGAGTGTCTTATGGATTTGAAAGAAAATAATAAAATCTTGTGGATTGCAGATAATGTGATCAACAAGGCTAAGCTATGCTTGGTGAAGCTTAAGAAATTTATTTTTTTGTATAATTTTTAACGTTTCTCTTAATACTTGGTATATCTGAAGTAGGACACTGTAGATAAATAAACAAATGATTGACTTTATGTCTATTTGTCCAGGTGTTGCAACCTTTTGTCGTGTAAAATCTGCATTCTTGAGCACTGAGGTAGCTCTGCCAATTTCTGCAGAAGAAGGCTTCACGGGTCTCCTCGCAACATCTAAAGGATATGAACCTAGAAAGGAGTGCCCTTCAATAGCAGAAGGCCTCGAGTGCTTTTCTAGAGATGAGCTTCTTAAAGTTGATAGTGAGGGACGTTGTCTGATCACCGATCATGGTCATTTTGGTGAGTACATGCTATCTATGAAAACAACAAGGATATCCGATTCTTAATAGGAATACAAATCATAGTCTAAACTTTTTGTTCCGAGCCTTGTCCTTTTTTTTTTATGACTCCCTATATGATATAACTATTCAATTTTTTTTAAAAAAAATTTCTTTAATGTTTTGTTGCACATTCAAGTATCTTATTTCCTACCATAGTTTTGTGATTGACAAATGTTTTCTTCCTACAGTTCTATTCAATATATATGGGCCCAGAGCTGTTCAAGATGACTCTGAGAGAATCCAATTTAAGCTAACATTTTTCAAGATGTTAGAGGTAATCAATTCCCATTTTGGTTTTCAAATTATGAGAACCTGAGAAATGATATTTTCTCCTATTTTCAGATACAAAATTAGCTTTTGCTTTATTGATGATGATGTCTTTCACCAAATATGTCAGGAATCCGGTATTCTTATGCATTGTGTTTACTTTCTTTGTTGGTGATATGTCCACTAATTTGAAGTTTTAGTCGCACCAAATTTTAACACAGATTATTGGAATGAATGGGACCTAAATAGAGCTGAAAGGATATGGAGGATTCATATGGACAGTCCCAACTGATTTGGGATAAGGGAGTAGTTGATCTAAATGTTAACATAGATAAGATTACTGTTACAGAACATTAAATTTCTATCGGTATAGTGGATGCAAAGGTTTAGAAAATGGATCTGAGTACTTCAGGATCTTATTTGGACAATTTTGTGGGAATCCCATGTTAGTGGCCACATTGTTTTCTTTTATCTAGGGATCAAAGTCTCGGCCAGGGCATGACTGACTTTGTAAAGTATCTGTGTTATCTGTGATATAAATTTATAATTCTTTAGCTGGGAGAAGCTTCTTGTTAAACACTCTTTTTTTGATATTGGATCTGTTCAAGTCCTTTTGGGTTGTAATGGCTGAAAGATTGAATATATATATGGCTATAGTATGTGATGAAGGATGTTAAGAACCTGAGGAGCTTGTATCATGCTTCAATTGCTTGCTTGCTTGCTACATTGTACATTAGTTCTGTGTGTTGCTCTACTAAATTTCAGAAAAGGAGATGATTGTAGCATAAATTAGGAAGACTCCTGCTGCAAGATGGAGAATCTTTTTGGGATTTGAGTTTTAGGAGGAACTTTCTAGACTGAGAAGTGTCGTAATTCCAAAATCTAGTTGAGCTACTTCACAAACAAGGAACACCACAGAATAACCAAGATGTATGGAGGTTGGAGGGGGAGGGGGACAATGGATTGTTTTTTGTTTGGTCGTTCTATGAGAAACTCCTGGTTGGGAAAGAGGTTGCATTTCCACATAGATTGGTTTGGATACCAAAGGTATCGAGAAAGATGCGTTTCTTCAATTCGCTTCTAAGAAGAGGGGTGATATTGACGGTAGAGTATCAAAGGAAGAGGAAAGTTACATGCGTTAGCTGGTGTTTTATGTGTAAGAGCTCGGGTGAAGAGGTCGACCATCTCCTCCTTCATTGTCGGGTAGCCTTGAGGTTATGGTGAAAAATCCTGTTGGTTAGGAATATCTCTGAGTTATGCTAGACATGATGAAAGAGTTAATGTTCAGTTGAAATTGCGGTAGATGGAAGAGGAGACATAGGGAATGGAATGTTGCTCCACTAGCTCTTATATGGGTCGTTTGGAGTGAAAAAACTAGGAGAGCTTTTGAAGATGTTCAGATGAACTTTATACAATTGAGGAATAAGCTCTCCCTTTTTTTTGGTGCACCTGTGAGATTCCTTTGTGTATAGAAGATTGAGTGTTGTTCGTAGAGAACCATGTCTTTTTGTAGGTTTTATACTCTTTTAATGTATTTCTTTATATGGGTGTTTTGAGTCTCACACTTTCAATAAAAATATTACTTCATAAAAAAATGACATGGCTAATTCCTCAAGGATGATTTGGTCATTCTTCTAGAGCTTTTATCATTTTTTTTTGAAATGGGAGCTTTTATTGGTTTTGTGGCATCTTGAGCCTTCTTGGTGATAGAAAGGTGACTATGGGTGGTGTCATCCTTTGGTGTGTTTATTGACTTAAATTTCTCCTTTCTTTCAAAATGAAGGATTTGAAAAATCAAGTTACCTACTATATTTTTTTTTTAAATAAAGGGACAAGGAAATGAAAGCATCTAATTGATTGGTGTTTCGACTAACATGCTTTACAGCCACTTGTTTATGGTTGTTTAATGCTACTTCAGTGACCTGCACTTCTCTTTCTATTTTGTGAACGCTTTTTACACATCTCTGCTATCTTTTCCTGGTTATTATGTCTATTACCATATTTCTTCATTGACTGCAGAAATACCATATTACTCTGTAGACCTGCATTTCTGAACTTCACACTCTTTGCTTCATACTAGTCATTTTTATGTAGAGAAGATGGGAGTGCCTCCTGCATCAAGGAAGGAGGATTATCATTGTAGGTGATCTCAATATTGCTCCTGCTGCCATAGATCGGTGCGACGCGGAACCTGATTTTGAGAAGAACGGGTAAGCTACTTCCTGAAATATTTTATATGCAATATATAAATTAATTCTTAAGTCCCGTTTTTTGAGAATACAATTCTGCTTGGTAACTGGTTAATTTTCACTGCATCACAGGTTCAGAAAATGGTTTAGATCATTGCTAGTGCAAAATGGAGGGCGTCTCCTTGATATTTTTAGAGCAAAGCATCCTGATAGGTTTGTCTCTTTCTATTTATGTTTACTTTTGTAATTTCCTAATTATCACTACACGGCTAAGGGGAAAAGGGAGGAAATCATGTCCAATGTTAATTCCTCACCACATGTGATCTTTTAATGCTTCTAAAGGTCATCAATCTTAATTATTCACTGTACATTTTTCTAAAGAGACACATATGGGGCAAGTTTTTCTTTGTTTCTAGTGAATTAAGAAATGAGATAGAGTATTCATCCTCACTTCCTTCAACTATTGTATTGGTTGTCATCTTGTTGTATGAACCTTTTTGTCGTCTTACTTCATCATGTATTTTGCTTCAGAAAAGAAGCCTATACTTGCTGGTCACAGAGTTCAGGAGCCGAGGAATTTAATTTTGGTTCTAGGATTGATCACATACTTAGTGCCGGATCATGCTTGCATGGTGAGGAAATTCAAGAAGGACATAACTTTGTTACTTGCCACGTTGCAGAGTGTGACATATTGATGCAATTTCAAAGGTGGAAACCCGGAAATACGCCAAGGTAAATATTTAGCTATTCGTAATATGGAGAATTACATGATTGCATTGTGTATGTATTATGGACAAGTGAGGATAGTTCTGAAAAAGATAATAATCTTATTTAGCAGCTCGATGCCTGTATACCTTAGTTTGATCAGATTACCTGGATGCTTCGTTGTGATGGAGAGAAATGTGTTCTCTCTTAAATGTGTCATGTTACGGTTTCTGTTTGATCTGTTTTAAGGATTATAGCAAGTAAATTCCAGCTGGTACCCTTATAGCCTGTTTGGCCAAGCTTCTCAAATCAGCTTATTTTGAGAAGTGCTTTTTTCAAAAGTGCTTATCAAAAAAGTACTTTTGGTAGAAACAGTTTGTGTTTGGCCAATAAATTTAAAAAGCACTTTTGAGCAACAATTAGTGTTTGACCAAGCTTTTAAAAAGTGTTTCCAAGTGTATTTTTCACAAAAGTGTTTTTCAAATAAGTGCTACTCCCTAAAAGCACTTATTTTCTCTCAAAAGCTTGGCCAAACACCTCATTTTTTTAAAATAAGTGCTTTTAAAGACAAATAAGCACATCTAGCCTCCCAGAAGCTTGGCCAAACAGGCTATTAGTCACAACTCTTGCTTCCTATGAATAAATATGTAGTGCAAAAGAAAATCACCAGCAGTATCAGATGAGTTAAGCACATACATGATTGACCAACTTATATTGGGTTTTTCAATTGTTCATTATCGTTCATGTTAGCAACTTTTATCACTCGTTGTTGTCCCATAACATGGTGATAGAAGATCTGGCAATCACACTTAGATATCTACACTCCGCAGGTGGAAAGGAGGGAGGAGCGTCAAATTAGAAGGTTCTGATCATGTTCCAGTTTACACTAGTTTAGTAGAAATCCCTGAAGTATTACAGCATAGCACCCCGTCATTATCTACCAGATATCATCCGCAGGTCTTCGGGAGTCAGCAAACTCTTGGTGAGAGTTTACTCAAGTTACATTTGAATATCAATTTTATCAGAGACGCTTTTGTGTTTGTTTTACTGGAACTTTTCTGATATAGATGTCTGCTCACACAATTCACAGGCACTTTTTGGAAAATAATCAAGTTTGATGTTGTTGTTCCAAAATTAATTTCCAGAATGTGACGGAAATCTTTTGCGTGATATGAAAATGAAAAGTATTGGTTTAATATTGATGGAGTACGTAGTGATCGAGCAGCAAACAATCTCTCGCAGCTAAAGCTGTTTTCTTCTCCTTTATGCTTGTGAATTCTGTTAATTGGAGGAACCTAGATAACTGAAGGCTAGTTGATTTTCATGCTAGTTGCCTAGTGCATCAAATCAATCTCTTATTTCTTCTTCAAGTTTAAATCAATTCAAAACAGAAAGAGTAGGAGAGGAATCAAGTCAACTTAGCTTTTCTTTACTCAATCTAAAATAAAATTAAGTCATTTAGAAAGCTGTTAGTCTCAATTGCATTTTGTCTCCGGGAAGGGAGGTCATCATAATTTTGAAAACTAGAGGAAAGACCTGGGAATTTTACTTGAGGAAAAATTAATCTAACTTATAACTTTCTTGTATTTTCTCAAAGGCTTTTAAATAACCAGAAGTCAGTTATTGCAACCAAAAGGATCATGTATGATTGCCAATAAAGTGATATGTGGAGTTTGTGATGTGCATATTACATTACTATGAATGATGTTCCATGTTTTGTCAAGTATAACTAGTTGTTTATCCATTTACCTAGTTGAATTTATCTGATAAAAAGTATTAGTTGAGTTTATCCATCAGACTTATAAAGGATTCCCTCTTGACCATCATGTAAGCGCTGATAAATTGTGTCTAGTTTGGATTTTGTAATTATGGCGCAGCATTTGCGCTTTATGTTCAGTTTATCACATTGTAGTCGGTCTTTTGAATTTCCTTCTCAAAAGTGCAGTGTCAATGTTCACAAGAAGGCAAACAACTGAGCAAGTTGTTTCGGAGGAAAGTGAAAGCTCTCAGATTCCAAGTCGGGAAGAATTTATCTCAACTCCAGAGAAATATGATAGTAGAGCTTCTCAGATTACGATGCTTGATTCTCAAAGTAATGCTAATATACTGCCATGCATTGTGGCCAAGAAGAAAGCGAGGCATGGCCTGGGGTCTCAGCTCACACTTAACTCATTCTTCCAAAAACGCACACATAGAAGTGAGACTTCTAGCAGCAGCTTTGCTGATTCTAAACTTTGTCGGACAGACATCTCTTATTCTCAGATTGAGCCCAAAGGAGTTCCTTCTGCTGATGATGAACGTGACGCTTCAAAGGACTGCAGATCTAATGCATTCGACAATAATCAACATGAGTGCCAGCTAGATGCATGTGACTCAGATAAAGAGAAGAGGAAAGTGGCATTACAGGAGTGGGAAAGGATTCAGCGATTGATGCAGAATAGTGTACCTCTTTGTAAGGGCCATCAAGAACCTTGTGTTCCTCGGGTCGTTAAAAAAGCAGGCCCCAATTCGGGCCGCAGATTTTATGTCTGTGCTCGAGCTGAGGTATGTTCCATTCTTAGTGGATTGAGTTAAATACTTAGAAGCAATGACGTAAGATATTTAGAAATATCAATTTAAGATCTATTTTTTTTCTTATGAAGTTGTTTCATTTTCTGGCATCAAGAAGATGCAAAGTTACAGAAATAATCAGTTGTTAGCTCCATTACATTGTTTCACAGTTCAGGCCCAGAGAGCTAACCAAAAAAGTACAAAAGAACAAAAAGTTGAGGGATTAAGCTAGATTGACTGAGCTGATAAAATCTAGGAGGGTAACAACACTATTTACGGGGGGGAGAGTGTTCCGGCTAAAAAGATGCAAAAGGCATTTACATTTCAGAAGGTGGTTTGGAGTTGAAATGCCATCAAAACATGTTTGATTCTTTTCTTGCCATAGACACCAGAAGATACAAGCTGGGATCATCTTTCAGAATTTCTCGATGGCCCTGTCAACTTCCCATTTACTCCACCCTTCCACTACTGTCCAGATGCCCTAAGGTGGAGCCCAACTTTAATCCCAAGATTGATAAAAACATACCCACATATCTGCAGCCACCGGATAGTGTAGGAATAAATGATTGATGGACTCTAGAGTTGTGCAAACACAAGTAGCATATATTGACCAATTGGAAGTTCCTTTTACAGAGATTGTCTTGAGGTAGACAGGCTCCTTTGAGAGCTGTCCATGTGAAACATATAATTGTTGTTGGCAGCTCTGTCTTCTCAATAAGCTTCCAAGGCCAAGAGTCAAGGATTTCATTTGTTCGTTAAGGTGTTTGTAGCCTGCTTTGACAGTATAGGGGCCTGTTTCATAATATGCCCACCTGAGTCTGTCATGGTTCTGCTTAAGCATAGTGAAGCTTTCCAATTTTCCCATCAATTCTAATAGACTATCCAATTCCCAGTCATCAACGTCTCTCCTAAAGTGAGGGTCCCATATGTTCCCAGTTTTTTATTGAGCTGCTGTAGCACTTGGGTCACTAGCTATTTGGAGGAGCAATGGATAACTCTCCTTGAGTGGCCATTGTCTAACTAAGCATCCTCCCAAAATTTTACATGCATCCCATTCCCAACTCTGAATTATATATTCTGAGAAAATCCCTCCCATAGACTGCAAATATGCTTCCATGGACCAATTCCATGAGGAGCTCTACTAAATTTAGTGCACCAGTTGGCTTTGGTGT
Source organism: Datura stramonium (assembly GCA_018107945.1). Classification (NCBI taxonomy): domain Eukaryota; kingdom Viridiplantae; phylum Streptophyta; class Magnoliopsida; order Solanales; family Solanaceae; genus Datura; species Datura stramonium. The sequence goes on along the minus strand of JACEIK010006246.1, from coordinate 76,617 downwards.
CTATGTTTAGCCACAATCACCTCCTTCCACAAGTTGGGGCCTCTTCCCCAAATCTCCCAAGACATTTCATAGGCATGCTTTTGTTATGCTTTGCAAAGTCCTAATTCCAAGTCCTCCAAGAGCTTTTGGTTGTGTCAAATTGGACCATTTGACTAGATGAAATTTGTCCTTCACTGTTATTTTTCCAAAGAAAGGATCTTCTGATTTCGTCCAGCTGTTTAAGAACTTTACTAGGCATGTTTACTAGGCATGGGGAGAGATGACATGTAATAGGTTGGAATACTGTCCATAACACTGCTAATAAGAGTCGTCCTGCCACCCAGTGAAAGATACTGCAGTTGCCAGTCTCTTTTCCACCTTCTCAATGAATCCATATCACACTTCAATTGATTTATTGGCACCTAAGGGCAGGCCCAGATATGTGGTTGGAAAAGAGCCAGTGCCACAACAAATGATATCAGCAAGGGCCTCCAAGTCATGGACTTCAATGACTGGGTATATGAACTCTGAAACATGTTTTTCTCCAATTTTCCTACTAGCATGGGTCATGCCTATCAGTATTAAGGAAGCATATGAGCGCTGGTGTTCATCGAGAGTTGATGAAGCCATCAAAGAAGATCTCGGTAAAGGTGTCTGCTTGTATTTTTTGGTGCATCTGGACAAAGTATAGATGTTTTGATGGCCTATTTAATCTTTTCAGTTGGATTTATCAGGCAACTATGATCATCTTTTGGATTGGGTTAGCTCCCTAGTATTAGTTTAACATTCTGTACATGAGCAGACACAATCTCTTCTATGCATCTAATTGATGCTATTGATGAAATCATATTACTTTATCAATGTTTGATAAGCAGGCAGAATCAATGCCAGCTAAACTAAGTTTTTTCTAGAACTTTCTCTTGGTTTTTCTTTTGGGTGAGGGGAGGGGAAGGAGAGGTTTTCTTTTTAATTTCGAAAAAGTAGTGTTGCATGCACCTTCAATATATTTTTCATTTCACTAGTTAGCTGTTAACATATCAAAGGGCGTAGCACTGTGGAAACATATTATCCTTCTCTATTTCAGGGACCTTCATCAAATCCTGAAGCAAATTGCGGTTACTTCAAGTGGGCTGCTGTTTCAAAATCTAAAGGAAAAGGAAAGTGAAGTCTCCACTGCATATGTTCACCTACATGATAAATGAGAGTTCAGGTTAGTTAAAAATTTTGGAACAGGGAGCATGTGTTTACATGATAAAACTGCAAAATCAATGGATTCAGTTTTTATTTATTTCTTATTCTGTCATTAGCTGAAATTATCTTAACAGCTGCATAACTGTAGATGTTCATTTGGACAAGAGTGTACTTTTCTTCATGCTGAGGTATTCTTTGACATAATTACTCTTCAATTAATCATCTTCCTTCACAATCTTACATTTCCTACATGTGGTGATATGAATATCACATATGAATGTTTTTGGTTGATATTGAACCTTCTATCATTAGTTTAATCGCTTGGAATTCAGAGGCGGATCCAGGGGGTCGGGAGGATATTCACCCGAACCCTCTCTGCAAAAAATTGCACTGTATATATAAGGTAGTAATTTTTAAAATTTTTATGTATATACATTAGATTTTGAACTCCCTAAACACAAGACTGGAGGTTGGCTTAGTGGTTTAGGAGGTTCATAATTTACTTCGAGGTTACCACCGCTAGAGTTCTTCACTTATCAAATAAGTAAAAAGGTGCATGGTGTCTAACTGGCTATACATATTATCATGTCCAGATTTTAGAAGTAAATCATTTGTGATCTTTTCAAAATTTTTATTTGTGTTGCTAAAATTATCAATTTGGAAAGCAAAATAGTTCATGGTATTAATTTGGGTTATTGGATTAACGATTGGGGTTATTGGTTTACTGTCTCAAGTTATTGGGTCATTAGTTCGGTTATTGGTTTGACCATTGTTTTAACGGGTGAACTGATAACTCGATGATAATTTATTAAATTATAATTTTAGTCTTCAATATATAAAGTATTATCCTAGCAAGAAGATGAATGATGTCAATGAAAAGTGAAGGGGATGTTATTTAATTCTAGAGAGAGGACATAAAATACTCCCTGAACTTATATCTTATTTTTAAGAACACACTTTAAGTTTGTGGGGGTCCTATTACCCCCTTATATTTATTTANCCACCTCTTGAGGCCACCGCCACTTTTAAGAAAACGCTGCATGACATGCATCAATTAGATTCTGCCACGTCATTTTTTTCCAGTACTTTTGATTATCTTTTTATTTTCCTTTTCTTTCTTTTTCCTTTTTAATTCACTATTTTATATTTTTCCTTTTTACTTTTTATTCATTTTTCCCTTTCTTCTTCTCCACAACTTTTTCAACACCATCTTCATCGGAAAGAAAATAAAACCAAACCACCACTAAATTAAAATCATCAGAAACCATCACTAATATATCAAAAATAAAATCAAATCAAATCATCTCATAATCAAAAATAAAAATCTGAATCACCACCTAACAAAAATTCAAAAATTTATAAATCACCATTAGACCCATCAAATATAAATATTGAAGAACAAAAATAATAAGAAAATAAATTACGTCGCCAACTCAAGCAATCAAATGTGGATGTTAGACTCTTTAAATTTTTTAATTAAAAAAAGGGAGGAGGAGTTATGGTGAAAAGCCACCAACCCATTTCATAGATTGTTATCAAAATAGGAAAAGAAAAAAAGAATAGAATGAATATAACAAAGAAGG
>JACEIK010006244.1:48147-59974 GCA_018107945.1 Datura stramonium | reverse complement strand
ATATTAATTATTTTTTTCAAATTCACTCCTATTTAAATGAGTGGATTTTTATGTAATTAAGAAACTATATTAAATACTCCCTCCATTCACTTTTATTTGTTCATAATGGACTTAGCACTTTTTTTTTAAAAGACAATAAAAGAAGTGCATATTTTAGTATAATACCCATGACAGTTAGTATTTCAATGGATCTTGAAAAACTATTTGGAAAAGTATTACTTAATATTAAGGGTAAAAAAAATACTGTCTTTCTCTTGATATACTAAAGTGAAAACTTATTTTAGTATAGTGAAAAAGTAAAAATGAACAGAGAAAATATACTATTTAATTCTTTCTTTCTAAAAATAAACAAAAAATATGTATATGGATATGGATGTGTATGTGAAGCATGAAATCAGTTTAGTTATGTGGTATGAGTCGGAGGTAGTCATTCCGTTAGTTTTCGATTAAATGATTAGTATTTGGGTGTAATGATTGCATGTCTTTGTTTTTCTGATTATTTTCAACATTCGAGGATGAATGTTCCCAAGGGGGAGATTAAACCCAGGATCAAAAATGGAAGTTTGCTGAAAACTGGAAAAAAATTACACAAGACGGTTGATGTAATGACTCGTGGTTGGAAACCATGATTCGTTGTATGAAGTCGTGGTTATGGGAGACCTTGTGGCAGTGGATACAACTAGTGAAGAAACGACTTGTTGCTTGGAACAATAGTTGTTGTTTGCAATCGTGGGAGAGACTGGACCTTAAAGTTGGAGAAGTAACGGGTCATCCAACGACTAATGGTGAGAAGTGATGACCCGTGGTCACCAGTCGTGGTTTGGGTTGCTATATTTTCCAGTGAATCTGATGGATGGATACCATGACTCGTTGGAAGAAACCACGAGTCGTGGTGAGGCTCGTGGTAAGGGAAGTTCAGAATTGTGAAGAAGCTGACAACGGTCGATCTAACGACCCGTCATTTGAAGCAACGACTCATCCTGTCGAGTCGTGGGAGGAATTTGAAAGCTTGAATTGAGGCAGTGGATCCAATGACTCGATACCACAAGTCGTGGTATCATGCAACAACTCATGGTATCGCCCATTGGTTCACCCAGAACTGTTTTACAAAGAATTTTCATTAAGGGTATTTTCGACTTTTCTGCGCTCTAGGGCCCTAAACTACGTAATTTTATGTATTTTTCTAGGCATAATAAGATAGGTTAAGTCCCTCTTGCATAAGTCGTTCCCATGCATTCAAGTTAAGAAGATTTTAGAGAGGTCAAGCATAGTTTCAAGCTCTTCTCCATCAATTCTCCATTGGGCATTCAAGGAACTTTGAAATCCAATCTTACCTAGGTATGTAGGGTTACAAATGGGTGTTTCTGTTCATACCCATGCCCATTCTCTATTAATTCATGAAAATCTATCAAAGATCTCATGGGGTTTTAATCCAATTTTTGTGTAAATCTAATGATTTGCTAATGGGTTATCATGATTTGTGATTGATATCCTATTTTACGGATTTTGATCAGATTTTAAAACTATTTTGCTTATAAAATTATTGATTTCGACTTTTACTAAATTAAGCCTAATTATGCATGATCTATGATGAATCGATTTATGATCTTCACTTCAATTGTTACTATTTTCAAACCCAACATGATTTATGATTTCAAATATGAATTTATTCAAATACCAAACATGATTTGATGAGTTTCAAGTTATATGCATGATTTTCAAGTATGCATGGACCCTATGATTCATGAACTATTGATGACGAAAATCATGTTTTCAAGTTACCCACGTTCATACGCATGTTTTCTAATGAATTGAGTATTGAAAAGCATGTTAGAGTACGGGGCAATTCCCACATGTCCAAGAATGATTTAAGGTTTATGAAATGAATCTCATGATTTATCGATTTATGATGTTGACCGACTAAAGAGCCTTTGATTCTTGGCTAATCATGTTTTAATGGGAATCAATGAATGATAAATATTTATTTATCCATGAATCTTAATGAATGATGTTATTGATTTAACATGAGCCTAATATACATGTTTTTGGGAGCCGTGTCTAGCACCAAGCAGCCTGGCATTCAAAGGACTACGCCGGTGTCTCATAACCACGTGCCACCGTGGGTTTATAATGATATATTACATTGATAATGATCCCCTCTTTCGTGATATCACATAATGCATGTCCCTCGCCTAGCAATCCAAGGCGACTTTGCCAACTTGAGTGAGATAGTTGGGGCATCATTAAAGGCTCTATCATGATGGTGTCGGTTATGACGAGTCCTCCCATTGTTCCACATGTTTTATGCATTATTATGTTTATGTATTGGCTCAAGTGATGATTTGATAAAGTTTCTCTTATGATTATGATAATGAACGGTTTATGAATGATTTGAAAACCTTGAGTCTTATGCCATCTTATGATGTTTATGATACAAGCATGATGTACTTCTCTTATGATCATTTATGAGTTTTTATGTACATTTTATTTTAAATGTCCGTGTTACTTACCTTGCATACTCTGTATATTTCACGTACTGACCGCATACTTTTATGCTATATCATTTCATGATACAAGACTCGGCTCTCAGGGTCATCCTCATCCTTAGTCTATCTCGGAGTTTGCTTTCAACTCTATTGGTGAGTCCTCATGTTTTGAGAGCCATTTGACAAGATATGCATGATGTTCTTTGTTTCAATTTTTGGCCGTCTTAGTTGGGGATGTTCTCCCTTCAAACCATCTTATACAGTAGAAGCTTTCAGACAATATGTAGTACTCAGCTTATGTGTATGCCTACTACTTCCGAATGTTATGACATGCTATGTTACGTTTATGTTTCCGCTATGTCTTATGCTTCGTCTTCCACTTAAAGTGAATGAAGTTGGAAGTATGCTTATGCCATGGGTCGACTTGGGGTCTCTTGAGGTTCCTTGTCCCGTGTTATGATCCGAATTTATGTTCGGGTCATTACAACTGATGCATACTTTTATGTTGTGTCGTTTTATGATACAACTGCAGGATCACAGTCCAAGACCCGTTAGCCGACCACTCATCAGAGATCTCAGCTACCTCAGTTGGTGAGTCCTCATTCTTCGAGGATGGAGATTATTTTTTTTTAGCTATACTTTCCTTCCTTCTTATTTAGATTTGGAGTTAGCTGGGGGTTTGTCCCAGCAACTCATCAGTCTTAGTGGCTTTCAAACATAGAGTTGTTTTTCAGACTCAGATTGGTTTTATTAAATATGTAGCCTTGTTCTAATATTTTCAAGTATTTATATTTTTGCTTTAAATTTCCGCTGTATGTATTTTTTTGTTAGTCAGAATGCCAGTGTATGATAGACCAGGGGTTGAATCGGGGTCATTTGTGGCTCAAGTACCGTGTTTTGTATAGGGTGTAAAATCGGGGCGCAAAATTGGTATTAGAGCACTAGGTTTAGAATATCCTCAGATGTCTGAAAGCCGCATCGAGTAGATTTCTCTTCATGGGTGTGAAGCGCGCCACACTTATTATGGGGAGGCTATGAGATNTTTCTCTTCATGGGTGTGAAGCGCGCCACACTTATTACGGGGAGGCTATGAGATGTCATTAGGAAACTTCCCTTTATTTCATACTCCTTATCGTGCGTCGAAATTAAGTTCCAAAAAAATTCTCCTAACTTGTGCTCTGCTTCGTTTCAGTGAATTATACCTCCACGACGCGGTAATGGAAACAGGGTTGGTAATGCCCAGCAGACTGCCCCACCAGCCTCGATAGCCCCTTCAAGATGACTCGATATCTACCGCAGAATTTAGGGTGGTCATTCAGCTGCTCGCCCAAACTGTGACCAACCAGGTGGTGCTGATGAACACAAACGGGTCTGTAGTAGCTTCTAGGGTGCGGGACTTCACCCGTATGAACCCTCCATCCTTTTAGGGATCCAAGGTAGGGGAGGACCCCAAGAGTTCATGGATGAGATTAAAAAAATTACCCGCATAATGGGTGTCAGCTCCTCTGAGAGTGCTGACCTGGCTGCCTACCAGCTAAAAGGGGTAGCCCAGGTCTGGTATGAGCAGTGAAAAGAGGGGCGACAAGCGGGAGTAGGACCGTTGGAGTGGGAGGAGTTCAACACAGCATTCCTAGATAGATTTTTTCCTCGAGAGCTCAGGAAAGCCAAGGTAGCAGAGTTCATGAACCTGAGGCAGGGAAACATGACCATAGAAGAGTATGCTCTGGAATTCACCAGGTTTTCCAAATACGCTCCAGAGATGGTAGTCGAGCCAAGGGCTCGCATGTTGAAATTCATAAATAGGGTGTCAAACCTGGTCCTCAAAGAGTGCAGAAAAGCGATGTTGATCAAAGATATCAACCTCTTTAGTCTGATTTTTTATGCCCAACAGATTGAGGCCAAAAACTGAGGGACATGGAGAGAAAGAATAAGTGGTCAAGGACTGGCCAGTCAGATCATGGCCATCATAGGTCTAGCGGTAGCAACTACCCACCTTTCTGTTGTGGNACTGGCCAGTCAGATCATGGCCATCATAGGTCTAGCGGTAGCAACTACCCACAGCAGTGGCAGCAACATCAGCAGCAGAGGGCTCCAACTCCCAATTCAGCTAGCGCCCCTACCTTTCGGTCCCGCCAGGATCGGAGGGGTGGAGCATCTGGCTCTCAGACTCAAAGATACAGTATCGGAAATTGATATCCAACTTGCCCCAAGTGCGACAATAATCACCCAGGAGAGTGTCTTTAGGGCCAAGAGGGCTATTTTGGTTATGGATAGCTTGGGCATCTACTTAAGGAATGCCCGTCAACAGGACGGGGGAGATCAAAATGCACCACCTCAGCAGCTCCACTAGGCCTACCAGCTCAACAAGCTAACACATCAGGGATGGAGGGCGGTCAATGCCAAAATTGTTTTTATGCATTATCATCTCGTCAGGATCAGGAGAACTCACAAGATGTGTTCATGGGTATGTTACGTCTTTTCCATCTAAATGTATATTCCTTGCTTGATCTAGGGGCCACACTATCATTTTTGACACCCTACGTAGCAGTTCAGTTCGATATCAGTCCAGAAGTCCTCTTAGAACCTTTCTCCACCCTAGTTGGCGCGTCAGTTAGAGCCAGTCGGGTGTATAGAAACTGTTCAATCTCAGTCTGCGATAAAGTCATTCCAGCTGACCTTGTAGAGTTAGACATGGTTGATTTCAACCTCATTCTTGGCATGGATTTATTACACTCCGGTTATGCCTCAATCGACTACAGAACTAGGATCATTAGGTTTTAGTTTCCTGATGAGCCAGCTCTAGAATGGTCGGGCAGTAGTTTAGCACCGAAGGGTAGGTTTATTTCCTATCTTAAGTCCAAGAAAATTATTTCTAAGGGATGTATTTATCATCTAGTTTAGGTCAAGGATTCTAATTCTGAGACCCCAACTATCTAGTCAGTCCCTGTTGTCAGAGAGTTTCCAGATTTGTTCCCCGAAGATCTTCCCAGAGTTCTTCCTGAACAGGAAGTTGACTTCGGCATAGACCTTATACCTGATACTCAGCTCATCTCCATCCCTCCTTATAGAATGGCTCCGCTGAACATAAGGAGTTTAAGGCACAGCTAAAATATCTTCTTGATAAGGGTTTTATCAGACCCAACATCTCTCCCTAGAGTGCTCCAATGCTATTCGTGCAAAAGAAAGATGGTAGCCTCAGAATATGCATCGACTACCGTTAGTTGAACAAGCTCACAATCATGAACAGGTATACCCTACCCAGAATTGATGACCTATTCGACCAACTTCAAGGAGCAATATGTTTCTCTAAAATATATCTCAGGTCGGGGTATCATCATCTAAGAGTCAGAGAATGTGACATACCGAAAAGAACTTTCAGGACTTGGTATGGTCACTTCGAGTTCATGGTTATGTCTTTCGGACTAACAAATTCCCTTGCAGCTATTATATACCTGATGAATAGAGTCTTGAAGCAGTATATGGATATGTTCGTCATTGTATTTATCGAAGACATTCTGGTATACTACAGAAATGAGAAAGATCATGCTAATCACCTGAGGATCGTGCTTCAAACACTCAGAGACTGCCAGTTGTTCGCCAAGTTTAGCAAGTGTCTCAGGTGAAGGTATTCAAGTTGATCCTCAAAAGATTAGCAACAGTGAAAGACTGGCCCAAACCCACCTCCCCAATCGAAATAAGAAGTTTCTTGGGTTTGGCTGGTTATTACCGACGCATTGTAGAAGGCTTTTCTTCTATAGAATCTCCATTGACTAGACTGACTCAGAAGAAGGTGAAATTCCAGTGGTCAGATGTGTGCGAGAAGATTTTCAAGGAGTTAAAAAATCGACTCACTACTTCTCCAGTATTGACTCTACCAGAAGGATCAGATGGATTTGTAGTATATTGCGATGCTTCCAGAATTGGACTCGGTTGCGTTCTAATGCAGCGGGGCAAAGTGATAGCCTACACCTCCAGACAGCTCAAGGTTCATGAGAAAAATTATCCAACTCATAACTTGGAGTTGGTAGCGGTAGTGTTTGCATTAAAAATATGGAGATATTATCTATACAGGGCTCACATTGATGTTTTCACCGATCACAAGAGCCTTCAGTATGTATTTAGTCAAAAGGATCTGAATCTTCACCAGAGGAGGTGGTTAGAGCTACTAAAGGATTATGATATGAGTGTACTATATCACCTGGGCAAAGCCAATATGGTGGCTGATGCCCTAAGTAGAGTGTCTATAGGTAGAATGGCTCATATTGAGGAAGGAAAAAAGGAGTTGGCGGAGAATATTCACAAACTAGCTCGGTTAGGGGTGCAGTTGGTTGACTGAACTGAGGGTGGAGTGGTGATGCAAAGTGGGTCAGACTCCTCTTTGGTTGTTGAAGTTAAGTCTAAACAGGATGAAGATCCCATTCTACTTAAACTCAAGGAAACAATTCTCAGGAAGGAGGTTGAGGCTTTCTCTAAAGGAGGAGATGATGTGCTCCGTTATCAGGGCAGGTTGTGCGTGCCGGATGTTGGTGACTTGAGACAGTAGATATTGGCTGAAGCACACAACTTAGATACTCCATCCACCCTAGTTCTACCAAAATGTACCGCGATTTGTGGGATATTTACTAGTGGAACGACATGAAGAGAGACATCGCAGAATTAGTAGGCAAGTGCCCAAACTGCCAGCAAGTCAAGGTAGAACATCAAAGACCGGGAGGTATGACCCAAGATATCAACATACCCACGTAGAAGTGGGAAGAAATAAATATGGACTTTATTACGGGTCTAACTCGAACTCGCCAGCGACATGATTCCATCTGGGTAGTAGTGGATCTGATGACTAAGTCAACACATTTCCTCCCAGTTAAAACTATGAATTTAGCTGAGGACTATGCTAGACTTTATATCCGGGAGTTGTTCAAGCTTTATGGGGTGCCACTATCCATTATCTCAGACAGAGGTACCCAATTCACCTCACATTTCTAGAAGTCTTTTTAGAAGGGACTCGGCACCCAAATCAATCTCAGCACAACTTTTCATCCGCAAACAGATGGGCAAGCTGAGCGAACTATTTAGACCCTAGAAGATATGTTGAGAGCATGCGCGATCGATTTCAAGGGAAGTTGGGATGACCACTTGCCTCTTATCGAGTTTGCGTACAACAATAGTTATCACTCCAGCATCCAGATTGCCCCATTTGAGGCATTGTATGGTAGAAGGTGCAGGTCTCCTATTGGATGGTTAGAGGTTGGTGAAGCTATAATAATTGGGCCAGACTCTATTCATGAAGTTATGTAGAAGGTACAACTCATCAGAGAAAGATTTAAAACAGCTCAGAGCCGTCAGAAATCTTATGTTGATGTGAGAAGAAGAGAATTGGAGTTTGCTGTGAATGACTGGGTCTATCTGAAAATTTCACCCATGAAAAGGGTGATGAGATTTGGAAAGAATGGAAAGATTAGAAAGAGATATGTGGGACCCTACAGAATTCTGAGGTGAATTGGCAAACTAGCCTATGAGCTAGAATTACCTTCAGAATTGGCTTCTGTGCACCTAGTGTTCCATGTGTCACTATTGAAGAAATGCACTGGTGACCCAAGTTCAATTGTGCCATTGGACAGTGTAGAAATAAAGGATAGTCTCTCATGCGAGGAGGTCCCAGTCCAGATCCTTGATCTTCAGGTTCGTAAACTGAGGAACAAGGAGGTAGCTTCCATCAAGGTCTTATGGAGAAATCAACAGATTGAGGGAGCTATGTGGGAGGCCGAAGTAGACATGATGGGCAGATACCCACATTTGTTCTCTTCCGGCGCAGTTTCAGTTTAAGGTACCAATTTTTTCCCTAGAACTCCATTTTGTTCGTGTTTTCAAGTTTCTTTCATGTAATTGATCATGTGTATGAGTAGTGAATTCAGTTCAAACTTGTAGTCCAGTTCAAAGATAGTCATTCCGCTAGAATTCAGCTTTTATGATCAGTATTTGTGTATAAAAGTTGCCCTTCTCTGATTTCCTGTGTGTTTCCCAATATTCAAGGACGAATGTTCCCAAGGGGGAGATATTGTAATGCCCTGAAAACTCAAAGACTAGACCCGGGACTTGTATTAGAGAAAACTGAAAAATCTGCATCAGGTAACAAAACGAGTCATTCTGTGAACCATGAGGAGAACCACGAGTCGTTAAGTGACTCGTAGTGAGGCTTGGGAACTTAGTGGAATTTTGGTGCATTAGGTGACCACGAGTCGTGGTCAACCCCCATGAGTCGTGAGGTGACCTGTAGTTAAGGATAATTTGTAATCGAGAAATGTTAGGCAGTGCACTTAACGAGTTATCACCACGAGTCGTGGTCTTATACCATGATCCGTTAGGTGACTTGTGGTCAGGACTAGGTTAGGAATTGGGGGAGGTAGGCAGTGTACCCAACCGGTCCTCACCACGATTCATTTGGGACACCACGAGTCGTGGTGTCACTCATGGGGACCCCAGGACTTTTAGACAGTACGGTCCGCAAGAGGTGACCACAAGTCATGTTCACTAACCACGACTCGTTAGGTCCCTCGTGGTGACCTTCAATGTATTCCAGGTAGTGTAGTCCATGAGTTTGACCATGAGTCGTGGTCACTAACCACGACCCGTTAAGTCATCCGTGGGGACTGAGACTCAGTTTTTCCCTGCGAATTTTCAAGGGTCTTTCAGTAATTTTCTACCATCCTAAACATTTTAAACTACGTTGTTTTATTCATAATTTCAGACATAATAGTGGGGTTAAACGATTTCTTTCCTCATTCCCCACTCAAACCTTCAGAAGACAGATCGTAGAATTCTCTCAAGGACTCTCAGAGCAAGAACTAGGGCAGCCTACTTCTCCTCAGTTTCTCAAGGAGTTTCGTCGGATTCTTTATTAGGTATGTGGGAATTCAACAAAGGGGTAGTTCTTCCCTTGTGTCCCCCAAAATCCTCCTCTAGTTCTCTGTAAAATCCTAGTCCTAAGTTTTCGAATGTGAAGGAAATATATGTCAGTTTTCTTTAAATTCACATAGAATGATACCCATGATTATTTCAGATATGATTTCCATTAGTTAATGATTAAATTGAGCTTATTCCCATGAAAGTGAAATTTCTAATCCTACAGATTTTTGAATGTTGAGAAATTCTTAATAATGTTTCATTTAATCCATGTGGAATTATTGTGTTACATTAATTAGGGGTATTTTCCACCAGTTAGTGATAGTGTTGATGCTTATCCTTGTGCATTGAGTTTATCCCTAGTCCTTGAGGATAGAACAGACTAGAAATTTTGTTGAGGTGATAAACCTTGAAACTTTTCTTGATTATATTAGTGTGGTGAATTTTCATATTATCTGATATGCTAAATTCTCAGTCAGATATATGGTTGTCTAGCTTTAGTCAGAATGTGAAAATACTTAGTGTCAGTTAGAAATGTCAGTTGATCAGTTTGACTACAAAATTTTCCCTGAGGTGTCAGTATTACCTCCAGTTATCAGAATCAGATTCAGAATTCAATTTATTGGTCCACTAGGTGTTCATGAAACTTTAGATATATATAGCTCTTACTAGCCTTAGTATCCCAGTTCAAATTACAGTTTTTTCTTAGATGGTTACGACGCTTCTAGATAAGCAGCTCTGACCAGTCAAGAATCCAGTTTTAGAATCTGGTCCAATAAGACTCTCAGAGTACTTTCAGATATGTATCCCTGACTAGTCTTGGGCCCCAGTTTCGAGCTATCAGCTTAGTATTCAATTTAGGATTATCCAGTGGGAGTAGGACTTAGCACAGAGCGTACCGGGGTTCCAGCGCACCCAGGTTCCCAGAACTACGTTGCCATCGTAGGTTTCAGTATTTATTGGCCTGATTAGCCTCAGACTTTTGTAATCACCCAATTCATGCCTTTATACCCTGGCAAGGTATATTGGGTCCTACTGGTGAGGTGTATACATCGGACTCCACGTGTAGCTCACGTGGTTACATGTCGGTTATAGACTCTCCTATTAGTCAGTTCAGTCTAGTCTCAGTCTAGTTCATCTCAGATTAGTATTCCAAACTTAGAACATGCTTTGACCATCAGACAGGGTCTATCAGACCACCTCAACTATTTTAGTTATTCAGTTCAGTAGTTTTATTTAGTCATCTCGTGTTTTTTTAGTTCAACATTTCCTTTCATTTATTCTATTGTGTTATGTTTCTCTCACTTACTCAGTACATTCAAAGTACTGATGCATACTTTTATATTGTATCATTTTATGATACAGCTGCAGGATCACAGTCTCAACCCCATTAGCCGACCGCTCATCGAAGATCTCAGCTACCTCAGTTGATGAGTCCTCATTCTTCTAGGATGGAGATTATTTGTTTTATCTATACTTTCCTTCCTTCTTATTTAGATTTGGAGTTAGCTGGGGGTTTGTCCCAACAACTTATCAGTCTTAGTGGCTTTCAGATGTAGAGTTGTTTTTCAGAATCAGATTGGTTTTATTAAATATGTAGCCTTGTTCTAATATTTTCAAGTATTATTTTTTCTTTAAATTTCCGTTGTATGTATTTTTTTGTTACTCAGAATGCTAGTGTATGATAGAATAGGAGTTGACTTGGGGTCACTTGTGGCTTCAAGTACCGTGTTTCGTCAAGGGTGTAAACTCGGGGCGTGACATCTTACTAGAAAATACCCCTCATTATGCAAGAACACTGTTTCCAATTTGACGCAATAAATCAGGTAATGGCCCCAATTGATGGGATAGCATCGATTACATACATGATAATTGCTGCCTTCCAATTCATGCTTTCCATCTCGATCTCTTCCTGTTCCAGTTCAACTACTTCCCCACCCCTTCAATTATGACTGGGGGTATATATTATAGCTTCATCCCGCGTTTTTCCATGTGATTCCCCTCAAAAAGCTTTGCCCAGTTTTTCCCCTTTTTAGGGTTTCTAGTAGGCGGATCTTGTTTTTCCTTCGTAATCTTGACTGGGGACTGGTGTCCCTGGTGGGGCGAACTTCTACCACCGTTAATCTTAGACCCAGTGCCTCCATAATCCTTTTGCCATTGCTCTCCTGATTCCCACTTACCCCTATCGTATCAGGGCTAGACTCAGCCCTAATCTGAATCTTTGGCGTCAACCCTTTATGGTCAACAAAGGCACCATTGCATGCTTCCTCTAAGTCCTGGTTCAGTTCCTATAACTGAATCGCAATTTTTCTCGACTGTCCGCGGCCCATTTCCGGCAAGGCGCATGTTAGACTAGCACTCTATCGTACGCCCAGAGAGAGAGACCCATCAAAATAATGTGAGTAGTAATTATGAGTTTAGTTTCTATCACATTCAATAGC
>JACEIK010006244.1:2493-24490 GCA_018107945.1 Datura stramonium | reverse complement strand
GTCATTATTTCATACTAATAATGGATATTTTCCACCAGTTAGTGACAGTATTGGTTCTTATCCCTGTACATTGAGTTTAGCTCTAGTCTTTGAAATTAGAAAAGATTAGAATCTTGCTAAAGTGATTAACCTTGAATTTTTCCTGATTATATCAGTATGATGAATTTCCATGTTATTTTATATACTAAATTCTCAGTTAGATACATGGTTGCGTAGCTTTAGTTCAAATGTGAAGAATACTTAGAATCTGTCAGAAATGTCAGTTGATCAGTTTAACTACAGAATTTCCCGAGGTGGTAGTATTACCTCCCAGTGATCAGAATTAGATTCAGAATTCAGTTTATTGGTCCACTAGTCAGTCATGACACTTTAGATATATAGATCTGACTAGCCTTAGGACCCCAGTTCACATTACAGTTTGTTCTTAGACAGTTACGACGCTTTTATATAAGCAGCTCTGACCAGTGTAGAACCCAGTTTCATAATCTAGTCCGATAAGACTCTCAGGGTACTTTCAAATATGTATCCCTGACTAGTCTTAGGCCCCAATTTTGAGCTATCAGCTTAATATTCAGTCTAGGATTATCCAGTAGGATTGGAATTTAGCACCGACTAGATCAGGGTTCCAGTGCACCCAGGTTCCCAAAACTGGATTAGGGTTCCAGTGCACCCAGGTTCCCAAGACTATGTTTCCAGCGTAGGTTACAGTATTTATTGGCCTGTTTGGCCCCAAACCTTTTTTTTGATCACCCAGTTCATGCCTTTATACCCTGGCAAGTTATATTTGGTCCTACTGGTGGAGTGTATACATCGGACTTTACATCTAGATCAGTGGTTACATGTTGATTATAGACTCTCTCACTAGTCAGTTCAATCCAAAAGAAGAGAAATGCTTAATTGAAAGACATCACACTGACCAAAAGAAGTTTCTTCAGTTTGGCCAGTTATTACGGATGCTCTGTGGAAGGCTTTTCTTCTATAGCATCTCCACTAACTAGGCTGACCAGAAGAAGGTGAAATTCTAGTGGTCATATGCATGTGAGAAGAGTTTCCAGGAGTTAAAAACTCGACTCACTACTGCTCTAGTGTTGACTCTACAGGAAGGATCACATGGATTTGTAGTATATTGCGATGCTTCAAGAGTTGGACTCGGTTACGTTCTGATGCAGCGAGGGAAAGTGATAGCCTATGCCTCTGTACAACTCAAGGTTCATCAGAAGAATTATCCAACTCATGACTTCGAGTTGGCAGCGGTAGTGTTTTCATTGTAAATATGGAGACATTAGCTATACAAGGCTCACGTTGATGTTTTCATCGATCACAATAGCCTTCAGTATGTATTCAGTCAGAAGGACCTAAATCTTCGTCAGAAAAGGTGGTTGAGCTCCTGAAGGATTATGACATGAGCGAGCTATATCACCCGGACAAAGCCAATGTGGTGGCTGATGCCCTAAGTAGAGTATCTATGGGTAGTGTGACTCATATTGAGGAAGGAAAAAAAGGTTAGCAGAGGATATTCACAGACTAGCTCGGTTAGGGGTGCAGTTGATTGACTCAGCTGAGGGTGGAGTGGTGATGCAAAGCGGGTCAGAGTCCTCTTTTGTGGTTGAAGTTAAGTCCTAACAAGATGAAGATCCCACTCTACTTAAACTCAAGGAAGCGGTTCTCAGGAAAGAGGTTGAGGCTTTCTCAAAGGGGGAGATGGTGCATTCTGTTATCAGGGCAGATTATGCATACCGGACGTCGGTGTCTTGAGACAGCAGATATTGGCTAAAGCACACAGCTCGAGATACTCCATCCACCCTGGTACTACTAAAATGCACCGCGATTTGGGGGATATTTACTGGTGGAATGGCATGAAGAGAGGCATCGCTGAATTCGTAGCTAAGTGTCTAAACTACCAACAAGTCAAGGTAGAGCATTAAAGACCCAGAGGTATGACCCAGGATATCAGTATACCCACATGGAAGTGGAAAGAAGTGAACATGGACTTTATTATGGGTCTACCTCAAACTCGCCAGCAACATGATTCCATCTGGGTCGTAGTAGACTAGATGACTAAGTCAACATATTTCCTCCCAGTTAAAACTACAGATTCAGCAGAGGACTATGCTATACTTTACATCCGGGAGTTGGTCCGGCTTCATGGGGTTCCATTATCCATCATCACTGACAGGGTACCCAGTTCACCTCAAATCTCTAGAAGTCTTCTCAGAAGGGACTTGGCATCCAGGCCAAGCTCAGCAGAGTTTTTCACCTGCAAACAGATGGGCAAGTTGAGCGGACTATTCAGACCCTAGAAGATATGCTGAGAGCATGCGCGATTAATTTATAGGGCATTTGGGATGACCACTTGCCTCTTATCGAGTTTGCATACAACAATAGTTATCACTCTAACATCCAGATGGCCCCATTTGAGGCATTATATGGTAGTGCAGGTCTCCTATTGGATGGTTTGAGGTTGGTAAAGCTACTATAATTGGGCCAGACTCAGTTCATGAAGCTATGCAGATGGTACAACTCACCAGAGAAAGATTGAAAATAGCTTAGAGCCATCAGAAATCTTATGCTGATGTGAGGAGAAGATAACTGGAATTTACTGTGGATGACTGGGTCTATCTGAAAATTTCACCCATGAAAGGGGTGATGAGGTTTGGAAAGAAGGGAAAACTCAGTACGAGATATCTATGACCCTACAAAATTCTGAGACGAATTGGCAAAGTAGCCTATGAGCTAGAGTTACCTTCTGCGTTGACTTCTGTGCACCCAGTGTTCCATGTGTCACTATTGAAGAAATGCATAGGTGATCCAACTTCAATTGTGCCATTGGACAGTGTAGAAATAAAGGATAGCCTCTCATACGAGGAGGTCCCAGTCCAGATCCTTGACTGTTGGGTTTGTAAGCTG
Source organism: Datura stramonium (assembly GCA_018107945.1). Taxonomy (NCBI): domain Eukaryota; kingdom Viridiplantae; phylum Streptophyta; class Magnoliopsida; order Solanales; family Solanaceae; genus Datura; species Datura stramonium. Next base: position 21,583 of record JACEIK010006244.1, on the reverse strand, counting down.
AGGAACAAGGAGGTAGCTTCAGTTAAGGTCTTATGGAGGAATCAGTATATTGAGGGAGCTACGTGGGAAGCCGAAGCGGATTTGATGGCTAGATACCCACACTTATTCTCTACCGGCTCTATTACAACTTGAGATATCAGTTTTGTCCTAGAACTCTATGTAGTTTTCATGTTCAGATCATGTGTTCAAGTTTTTTTATGTTTATGGATGTATGTATGAAAAGTGAATTCAATTCAACTATGTAGTTTGAATCGACGGTAGTCATTCCGTCAGTTTTCAGTTTAAATGATTAGTATTTGAATATGATAATTGCACCTCTCTACTTTTTTGTGTGTTTTTCATCATTTGAGGATGAATTTTCCCAGGGGGAGATATTGTTATACCCCAGAAGCCCAAAGATCATACTCGGGAGTTGAAATGAGAAAAACTCAAAACTGGCACCAGGCATCAGGACAAGTCGTGAGGTGACCCGTGAGAGCAGCCCACGAGTTGTGATGTGACTCATGGGGAGGCTAAGTGTGGAATTCAGAAACTTGAGAAATGAGGTCCCCATGGACATGACAACGACTCGTGGTCAGGCCCCATGAGTCATTAGATCAGTCGTGGGGTTTGGGTAAAGAGGTGAAAAGAGGCAGTGAACTTGACGAGAGGACCCCACGAGTCATGGTCAGTCACCACGATTCTTGGGGAGGGTCGTGAGCAGCAGGATGAAGCAAGGAAAGAATCAGAGGCAGTACACTTAACGAGTGGTGACCACGAGTTGTGGTCACCAGGGACGAATCGTGAAGTCTTCCATTACAAGCCCTGCAGGTTTGAGAAGCAGTGGACTTCACAGGTCAAGCCACGAGGCAAGGCCATAAGGGCTGACTCGTTAGGTCCCTCGTGGTGACCTTCAGTGTGCTCTATGCAGTGTGGTCCACGAGTGTGACCACGACCCCCGTTAGGTCACCCGTGAGGACTGACACTCAGTTTTTCTCTACGAGTTGTCAAGGGCCATTCAGTAATTTCCTACCCTCCTAAACTTTAAACTACGTCATATTAGTCATAATTTCAGACTTATTAGTGGGGTTAAACGGTTTCTTTCCTCATTCCCCACTCAGACCTTCAGAAAACAGGTCATAGAATTTTTTCAGGGATTCTCAGAGCCAGAACTAGGGCAGTCTACTTCTCCTCAGGTTCTCAAGGAATTTTGTTGGATTTATTTATCAGGTATGTGGAAATTCAACCAGGGGATAGTTCTTCCCTTGTGTCCCCCAAAACCCTTCTCTAGTTTCTCTATAAAATCCTAGCCCTGAGCTTTCGAATGTGAAGAGAATATATGTCAATTTTCTTTGAATTCACATAGAATGATATCCATGATTATTTCAGATATGATTTCCACCAATTCATTTTTAAATTGATGTTATTCTCATAAAAGTGAATTCTAACTCTGCATATTCTCGAATGTTAAGATATTCTTGATAATTCTTCATTTAATCCATGTGGAGTCATTATTTCATATTAATAATGGATATTTTCCACCAGTTAGTGATAGTATTGATTTTTATCCCTGTACATTGAGTTTAGCCCTAGTCTGTGAGAGTAGACTAGAATCTTGCTAAAGTGATTAACCTTGAAATTTTCCTAATTATATCATTTTGGTGAATTTCCATATTATTTTATATGCGAAATTCTCAGTTAGATACATGGGGTCCTAGCTTTAATTCAAATGTGAAGAATACTACGTGTCTGTCAGAAATGTCAGCTGATCAATTTGACTACAGAATTTCCCGAGGTGGTAGTATTACCTCCCAGTGATCAAAATCAAATTCAGAATTCAGTTTATTGGTCCACTAGTCAGTCATGACACTTTAGGTATATAGCTCTGACTAGCCTTAGGACCCTAGTTCACATTACAATTTGTTCTAAGACAGTTACGACGCTTCTAAATAAGCAGGTCTGACCAGTCTAGAACCCAGTTTCAGAATCTAGTCCGATAAGACTCTCAGGGTAATTTTAAATACGTATCCCTGACTAGTCTTAGGCCCCAATTTCTAGCTATCAGCTTTGTATTCAGTCTAGGATTTTCCTGTGGAATCGGGACTTAGCACCAACCGGATAAGTGTTCCAGCGCACCCAGGTTCTCAAAACTACGTTGCCAATGTAGGATATAGTATTCATTGGCCTGTTTGGCCCCAAACCTTTTTTGTGATCCCACAGTTCATGCCTTTATACCCTAGCAAGGTATACTGGGTCCTACCAGTGAGGTGTATACATCGGACTCCACGTCTAGCTCACGTGTTTACATGTCGGTTATAGACTCTCCCACTAGTCAGTTCACTCTAGTCTCAATTCAGTTCAGTTCAAATCAGTATTCCAGACTTAGAACATGCTTTGACCATCAGACAGGATCTTCTAGACCACATCAGTATTTCAACTATTCAGATCAGTAGCGTTAGTTGGTCATTGCGTGTCTTTTAGTTCAACATTTCTCTTGTTATTTATTCTACTGCGTATGGTTTCTCTCACTTACTCAGTTTATTCAAAGTACTGATGCATACTTTTATGATGTATCATTTTATGATACAGCTACAGGATCTCAGTCACAGCTTTGTTAGCCGACCGCTCATCAAAGGCCACAGCTTTACCAGTTGGTGAGTCCTCATCCTTCGAGGACGAAGATTTATTCATTTTAGTTATGTTTTCATTTCCTTATATTTTGATTTGTTCACTTCTGGAATGAGCCTTTTGGCAACTCTCTCTTAACACAAAGAAAGAAGATATGAAAGCTTGTCCCAGCAACTCATCAGTCATAGTGGCTTTCGGACTCAGATAGGTATTTCAGACTTGTAGTGTTGTTTTAATATTTTCAAACACTATGAATCAGCTTTGTTTCTTTCATGAAATTTCATTTTTGCTTTAAACTTCCGCTATATGTATTTTTTTGTATATTACTCAGGATGCCAGTGTATGATAGACCAGGGGTTGACTTGGGGTCACCTATGACTTCAAGTACCATTTTTCATCTAGGGTGTAAACTCGGGGCATGACATATTGAGATGTACGCACTACGTGATACTTGATTATGACTTGAAGATCCTTGATTGTGTGGTTGGTAGATGAACTTGTGTTATTCATACATACTCATACCACTCTTATGTTGCATGATGATTATTGACTAATATCGCCCATTAAGTTATTTTGTGAAAATTCATACTCTTGTGATGCTAATGGAAAATGGTTCCGGCGTGTGTTATAATGATGGAAAATGGTTCCGGCATGTGTTATTATGATGGAAAATGATTTCAACATGTGTTATTGCCGATGTGATATGGTCTCGGCATGTGTTATTATTGATGGAAAATGGTTCCGACATGTGTAATATTATCAATGGAAAATGATTTCGGCGTGTGTAATTTCCGATGGAAAATGGTTCCGGTAGGTATATGCCTCACGAGTCCCCCATGGGTCCTGATTATCGAACAGAGGAAGTGGGTGTATATAGGTTCTTAGCTAGTGTATTGCATTACATTACATTCATCTTCATTGCATATTGAGTTGAGCATTGATATGATTGTGATATTGATTTGACAAGGCGAATTTGAGGCGTATGATGATATCATCAATGATGTAGTTGATTTTGGATAATATGTGTCTTATTTTTTTATTGTGTTGATATTAAATCCGTAAACTCTTGTTGTGATGAATTACTATTATTGTATATTTATAACAATTGAAAAAGGAATTTTTAGGAGTTATATCTAGTCATCACTTCTAGAAATGATCAGTTATTAAAGCTTGTTGAGTACACGTATTTTCTGTACTCACTCTATACTTGCTGCATCTTTTTGTGTGCAGGGACTATACCAGGTACTAGAGGTACTTGAGTTCTAACGTGGATCGGGACTTTTACGGCTAAAGTTCAGAGTGAGCTTCTTACTCTTCGGCAATCACTGAATTCTAGACACTTCTTATTTTATTTTCTGTCTTAATTGCTTCCAGATAGTTATTTTAGTTCTTATACTCATTTGGTACTCATAGATGCTCTTGTACTAGTGTCACCAGGTCTTGGGGTTGTTTTGGTCTTAGACTCATTTATTCTGCACTTATATGAGTTAGTTGCTTATTTTATGTTATTTCCACATTTTTTAAAATTATTAATTGGTCAATAAAGGAATGGGGTTCGCCTAGGAGTATGTTGTGTTCCCTCACAGCTCAATGTTATTTTGAGTCGTGACAACACGGTATCAGAGCATGGTTCATAGGTCCCACTATGTACTAGAGATGAGTCTAGTAGAGTCTTGCGGATGGGTGGGGAGATGTCCGTTACTTATCTTCAGGAGGCTACAGGACATTAGGAAACTTCTATTGTTTATTTCCTTATCATGAACAGTTGATCTTGCCGGATACTAAGTCATTCTATTTCATTCTATGGAAGATGGTGAGAACACGATCTACGAGTGCTAGAGGTTAGGTACCTACACCTGCACCTACTGCTCGAGTCGTAGCACGCGGGAGAGGTAGAGGGTGAGGTAGAGGCAGGGCACGAGATGCTGCACCTATTAGGACTAGAAACCAGCAACTATTCTAATACCTGCTAGGGTAGAGTCTCCTAAGGAGGATGTTTTTATCCCAGAGGATGACCAGGTTCGAGATGAGCAAGTAGGCCCGAATCAGGCACCACCTAGATTTATTGCTACTCCGGTACTTCAAGAAACTTTTGCGTGTATGCTCAATTTCTTAGAAGGGATGACTCAGGATACATGTCTTTAGTTTCCATTAGGTTAGCCAGTCGCAGCCGTTTCCCCTAGAATCAGGGGTATGCCCTTTTTAGGCATTGCTACTCCCCCAGTTTCTAGGCCTATCATGACATATGAGGAGCAGAAGTTGTTTGAGAGATTTAGGAAGATGGATCCGCCATAGTTCAAAGGCGGACAGGGAGAGGATGCTTACGAGTTTATTATTAGTTTTCATGAGAGGTTGCATAATCTGGGATTGGTGGAGTCCCACAGAGTTGACTATACTACTTTTCAGATAATCGGGCCAGCCAAGCAGTGGTGGAGAGCTTATATTGAAGCTAGGCTAGTTGGGTCTCCTCTATTGACTAGGGAGCAGTTCACTCAGGTTTTCCTTGAGAAGTTTGTTCCCCGTAGCATGCGGGAAGAGAGGAGAAATCAATTTGAGAATCCGACTCAGGATGGCATTTCTGTGACCGAGTACAAGGTGAGGTTCCATGCCTTGTCTCGTCATGCTTTGATGATTTTTCCTGACGAAGCCCAGAGGATTCGATTGTTTGTAAAAAGATAGTTCTATCCAATTTGGGTGGTAGATTTTCAAACTTCATCTTATGGAGGAACTTTTCAGAAAGTAATGGATATAGCTAAGGATGTTGAGTACATGCGGCGTCAGGAGTTCGGCGATGCAAGGGACAAGAGATACTGTACTTCCAGTAGTTACAGTGGCACCTCATCTGGAGGTAGGGATTTTTCTGCTAAGAGTTTTCACCCACCTTTTGGTAGACCGATTCAGGAAACTATTCAGTCGTTCGAGGGAGGTTATTTTGGATGGGGTTACTACAACTCGGGACAGGGTCTACAAGGGTATTTTCAGATATCTTCAGGCCATAGAGGTTATTCTGACCACTCTCGTTCTAACAAGTAGATGATGACACCTAGTAAATGTTATGAATGTGGAGATCCAGGACATATCAAAAGGGATTTCCCTCGACTTAGGTAGAGATCACAGCAATAGGGTTCTCAGGGTCCTTCTCGAGTAGTAGCACAACAAACTAGAGGTCGTAGAAGTTCTCGTATAGGTCTAGGTTGTGGCCTAGATAGAGGTCGAGGTGGAGGACAAAGGGTTGCTCAAGTTGAGGGTGTTAATTCTCAGTGTTATGCTTTTCCAAGTCGTCCAAAGGCAGAGGTCTCTGATGCGGTTATCACAGGTATTTTTCCAGTATGTCATCGACCTGCTAAAGTTTTTTTTGATCCTAGTTCTACATTCTCCTACGTGTCTTCATATTTCTCTTTGGTCCTTGGTAGGCCATGTGATTTCCATTCTATGTCTATCCGTGTTTCTACACCCGTGGGTGAATCTTTAGTGGTGGATCGGGTGTACCAATCCTGTATTGTGACTTTAGAGGGCTATGACACATAGGTAGACTTAATTAAATTGGACATGGTAGACTTTTATATTATATTGGGTATAGATTGGCTTTCCCCTTATCATGAAGTTCTAGATTTCTACCAAGACGGTGACTTTAAATATGCCAGGTATTCCTAAAGTGAAGTGGCAAGGCACTCTTAGTCCTTATTTAAGAAACGTAATTTCATTTCTGAAGGCTCAGTGCATGGTTGAAAAGGAGTGTCTCACCTATTTGGCTTATGTTCGCGATACTAATGCCGATACTCCTTCTTTAGAGTCGGTGCCGATGGTGAGAGAATTTCCAAAGGTATTTTCGAATGATCTTCCAAGCATCCCTTCCAATCGTGATATTGATTTTTGTATTGATTTGTAGCTAGTCACTCAACCCATTTATTTCTATTCCTCCATATCGAATGGCTCCAACAGAATTGAAGAAATTGAAGGAGCAGTAAGATTTATTAAGTAAGGGCTTTGTTAGGCAAAGTGTTTCTCCTTGGGGTGCTCCAATCCTATTTGTGAAGAAGGATGGCACCATGAGGATGTGTATCGACTATAGACAGTTGAACAAGGTGAAAATTAAGAACATGTATCCCATTCTACGTATTAATGACTTATTTGATCAGCTTCAGGGAGTCTCGGTATTCTCTAAGATTGACTTGAGTTCTGATTACCATCAGCTGAAGATTAGGGGGGAGGATATCCCTAAGACTGCCTTCAGGACTCTTTATGACCACTATGAGTTCTTGGTTATGTTTTTTGGGCTAACTAAAGCCCCAATAGCATTCATGGAGTTGATGAATAGAATTATCAAGACATATTTGGACTCCTTCTTTATAGTCTTCATCGATGATATTTTGATCTATTCTCATAGTAGAGAGGAGCATGAGCATCATTTGAGAATTGTGCTTCATACTTTGAAGAGAGAGAGACTATATGCAATATTTTCTAAGTGTGAATTTTGGCTCAATTTTGTGACATTTTTAGGTAATGTAGTAACCAAGGATGGTATTATGATAGATTTGAAGAAGATTAAGGTTGTTAGAGATTGGGCGAGACCTACTTCACTTATTGAAGTTCAGAGCTTTGTGGGGTTGGCTGGTTATTTGTGAAAAGGTTTTCCATCTATTACATCTCCATTGACAAAACTAATTCAGAAAAATGTGACTTTCCAATGGTCTGAGGAATGTGAGGCAAGCTTCTAAAAGCTCAAGACCTTGTTCACTTCATCTCCAATCTAGACTTTACCGGTAGAAGGTAAGGGCTTTATAGTGTATTGTGATGCTTCACAAGTTGTCGTTGGATGTGTTTTGATGAAAAAAGGTAAGGTGATAGCGTATGCTTTGAAAATTTGGAGGCATTACCTATTTGGAGTGCATTTTGAAGTGTTCACAGATCATCACAGTCCTCAATATATTTTCAGTCAGAGATATCTAAATTTGAGGAAAAAAAGATGGTTGGAGATACTTAAGGATTACAAAATCACTATCTTATATCAGCCCAGTAAGACGAATGTGGTAGTGGATGCATTGAGTCGGAAGTCAGTTAGTATGGGAAGTTTAGATATGTTGAAGTGGAGGAGCGTCCTTTGGCCATGGATGTCCAGTCCTTATCTAATAGCTTTTTGAGACTCGACATTTCAAATCCTAGTAGGGTTCTTTCTCATGTTGAGGCATGATCTCTTTTATTGGATAAGATCAATGCTAGATATTTCGAAGATAAGAAGTTGAAAATGATTCAAGACAAAGTGTTAAGAGGTGAGGCCAAGGAAGCAATTTTAGATCCGGTGGGTGTTTTGAGAATCAAGGGTCATATTTGTGTTCCTAGAGTTGATGATTTGACCAAGTTCATTATGAAGGAGACTCATAGCTCTAGATACTCTATTCATCCAAGAGTAGCAAAGATGTATCAGGATCTGAAGCAACATTACTGGTGGTGTAGAATGAAGAGGGACATTGTAGAGTATGTCTCTCGTTGTTTGAATTGTCAGCAGGTGAAGTATGAACCAAAGACTAGGTGGTATGACTCGGCTTTGTGTTTTAGCATGGTTTTAAGCATAAAATATGACAACTTAGAGGTCCGTTTTTAGTTCTAGAGATTGAAAAATTATTCTGAGACTTCCAAAATTCTTATCATGAACTATAGGATTGATCTAAAAAGTTTGGTGCAATTTCGATAAGTCAAGATCTGAATTTTATCGCAAAAGATGAAATAATTCTTAAACGAGAAAAAATAATATCCAACTGGGAAAATGAGCACCAAATGGAGTTTTAATTGAACGAGTAGGTCTGTATCATTATTTAGGAATTATAGGAAAATGAATCATTGCATTTCGAGTTCGTATGATGAAGTTATGGCCATTTTAGTGAAAATTAAAGTTGTTGGTGTATTTTTATACAAACTGTGTTTATTTGGTGTTTTGAGTATATTTGAAGTTCTAGAGCTCAGAATTGAATGATTTTTGTGGTATTCTTCACTATTTAACAAGGGGATAAGTTTCTAATCTTTATTTTTTTTTATTTCTTCATGGTTTTCATTTTTATCCGTGAATTTAATGGAGGAAAATTGGGGGTTTTCGCCCTAGATCTAGATATCGTATTTCTTTGATTTGGATGTCAATTAAGAATTGTTGTTAAGGTTATTATGTTATGGGTAACTCAATTTTGGTATTAAATTTCTGATTTACCAATTATTTCATCGTTTAAAATTGTATATGAGCACATAAATTAGGGATTTTGAGCCTCAAGTTAAGAAACCATATTTTGATGAATTCAACGTCGATTTGAGCTCCGTTTTGAATGTAATTTCATATTTAAGTTCTTTACATTATGGATAACATAATTTTCAAATAAACTTCCTATTTTGCCCTTGCAAGCTCTGGTTGACTTTTTGAGCCTGGGATAAAAGTATAACAATATGGGTGTCCATGATTTTATTTTCTTATGTAAAATACATATTTGATCAAATTTTGATCATTCAGAAGTATTACTAAAGGTCAAATTTGTAATTTGATGCTTGAGCTTCGGTTTGAGGCAAGTAGAGATTTCTTGATTCTTTGAGGTGTTAGTTTTGTATATTTTAAATGAATTTAAGGATAATGGGTAATAAGGGGGTCCCGTATAAATTAGATAACGAGCATTTATATGGGTACCGATGTCATGATATGGGTAATCTTACACGAAATTGATATATGTATTGATGATATTCCACAACTTGTGATGTGATTGATATCTCTGAGAGTACGCACTACGTGATACTTGATTGTGACTTCAAGATCCTTGATTGTGTGGTCCGTTGATGAACTTGTTTTATTCATACATACACATACCACTCTTATTGTAGGGTGATGATTATTGACTAATAGTGCCCATTGAGTTATTTTGTGAAAATTCATATTCTGGTGATGTCAATGGGAAATGGTTCGGGCGTGTGTTATTATCGATGGGAAATGATTCCAACATGTGTTATTGCCGATAAAAAAATGGTTCCGGTGTGTGTTATTGTCAATGGGAAATGGTTTCACCATGTGTTATTGCCGATGGAAAATGGTTCTGGCGTGTCTGATTACCGATGGGAAATAGTTCCGGAAGGTATTTAAACCACGCGAATCCCCCATGGGTCTCGACTATCCAACAGAGGAAGTGGATATATACAGGTTCTTGGCCAGTGCATTGCATTGTATTACATTCATCGTCAATGCATATTGAGTTGAGCATCGATATGATTGTGATATTGATCTGACTAGGTGAATTTGAGGCATATGGTGATATCATCAATGGTGTAGTTGATTTCGAATAATATGTGTCTTATTTTTTTATTATGTTGATATTAAATCTGTGAACTCTTGTTGTGATGAATTATTATTATGGTATATTTATACCATTGAAAAGGGAATTGTTAGGAGTTATATCTCATCATCACTTCTAGAAATAATCAGTTATCAAAGCTTGTTGAGTACATGTGTTTTCCTTACTCACTCTATACTTGCTGCACCTTTTTGTGTGCAGAGACTATACCAGGTACTAGCGGTACTTGAGTTCTCACGCGGTTTGATACTTTTGCAGCTAGAGTTCAGAGTGAGCTACTTCCTCTTCGACAATCACTGAATTCTAGAGACTTCTTATTTAATTCTCTATCTTAATTGCTTCCAGACAGTTATTTTAGTTCTTATACTCATTTGATACTCGTAGATGCTCTTGTACTAGTGTCACCAGTCTTGCGGTTGTTTGGTCTTAGACTCATTTGTTCCGCATTTATAAGAGAGCTAGTTGCTTGTTTTAGGTTATTTTGGCATTTTTTTAAAATTATTAGTTGGTCAATAAAGGAATAGGGTTCTCCTATGGGTATGGTGGGTGCCCTCACGGCTCAATGCGATTTTGGGTTGTGAAACACATAAGTTTTTTTAGCGAAACAGGCTATTAACCATTATTCCTTGATCTTCTTAATCTTAAAATAATTTAGTAAAAACTTAAATAAAAGTTTTAAATGGACTAAAATTTAAAATAAAAATAGTGAGAATCACTTACACATTTAAATGGAGTCATTTAATGATTATTTTGGATAAAAATAAAAAATATAATGATTTCATGATCTCATCTGCACAAAATCACTTTTTCACATGTTCAATTTGTATCGAAAAATCTCTTCTCCCTTTTTCTACTCTTTCTTTTTATTTCTTTGTAAATTCTTAACTCTCTATCTATCTATCTTAATTGTTACTTCTTAATCTTCTTAATCTTAAAATAATTTATTAAAACTTGGATAAAAGTTTTAAAAAAGATTAAAATTCAAAATGAAAATAATGTGGTGTCACTTACAAATTCAAATAGAGTTATTTAAGTAATTATTTTGAACGTAATTAAAAAAGTAATGATTTCATAATCTTATCTTCACAATATTACTCTCACATCTTAAGTTTGTATCTAAGAATCTTTTCTCCTTTTTGCCTGCCCTTTTTTTTATTTTTTTATTAAATTCTTAACCCTCTATCTAATTTAATTACAAAGTGATTGATAATTATGATAATATATTTTATGAATTGTCTCAATCCAAAATTTTATTAAGTTTTGAGGCCACTTACCATTTTTCGTATGCGAGCGATATTCATTTACAAATTATTTAAATAAAATAAAAAGAAGAAATAAGCAAAAATTCATTTAAAATAATACCAGTGTTAAAATTCATATCCCAAGTCAAAATAAAAGTTGAATTAGCTTAAGAATTTCAAGAATTTGGTGACATAAGTACAAGAGCATCTAAATCTAAAAAATATAAGTTTGAAAGTCTACAAGATATCTAGAAAGAGAAGACAACAAAAGCAAGTGAATCTAGAATCCCGTGTTGCGAAATAGCTGAGCAACTAGCCCTCAACTCTAGTTTGCAACCTAAGGTACTATAATGACTCAACCGTCATCACTAGTCCTTGGAACTAAACCTGCACGCGAAAAGTGTAGAAAGAACAAGGGTGAATATGAAAAACACATATGCTCAGAAACATCATCGATAAACCCTTATATGAAGTGATGATGAGAGTTGTTCCTACACTACACTTCTCAACACTTTATCATAGATGTTTGATATAAAATCTCAATTAAAGAAATATTAGAAGATAAGACAACATTAATCCATATAAAAATGATACATGAAAACCAGCCAAAACAAAAAAAATTATAGTGAATATCAACCATAGAATACCATCTATCAATCCTCTCAACCAATTAGGAAGAAAATAAGCCACTCTCACAGTTATTTTATCATTTCACCATTCAAATTCATTTTTAATGTATGATGATGAAATGAAATAAAGATGTATATAAAGAGGACAATAGCTGTATACAATCGTTCCCTCCTTCAGATAGCCAAGAATCATTGGGAATTCGCGAGGTCCATATACACACCCTTTACCAGATAGCACTAAAGAAATGTCCTAAATGCAACACCATGTATCAAATAACTCTATATACAATTAATATTCTAGGTGGCTCTATGCAAGAATTTATTCTTTCACTTCTTCAATGTCAATATGCACGAGATGCAATGTCGACACAACAAATCCTTCGTTGGATCCAAACTTCAGCACAATCACAAATAACTCCAAATAATTTAACAATGAGACAAAATAAGTGAATGAGTAATCGATAAATCATTTTATATGCGGGCCTTCTGCCACAATGAATTATCTATACCAAGTGATAAAAATATAAGTGACAGGCCAAGTCTATATATTACGAGGCATGCTCATATAACACATAATTCATTAATTAGAGAAGAATCATTAGTTTATCCATATCATTTTACTGGTATCTATAAAAATACTCGTCATCTCATTTATATCACATCCTCGTTTGATCAAATATGTAAATTACATAAATATCGAGTCTGTAGACACCCGCATTATTATACTTCTTTTCCATATTCAAAACGTGAATTCACAGAGTCAATCTCGATCTCCAAAGATCAACACAATCATTTTCTTTTAACATCATATTGTCCATAACAAAAGGGCTTAAATATGAAATTCCATCAAAAATCAAATCCGACTTAGACCCCAAATTATCAAGATATGATTTCAAATTTTTAGTCTCCAAACCCACAATTTTTACATCAAAATGTTAATAAAAAGTCAAATAAATCAATGGAATAACAAGAAATTAGTAAATACAAGGTTATATTCATATTCTCGTGATGAAATCTCAAAATTTCCTAAAAATCCTTCCAATACCGAGGGTACAGCCCCAAAAATGAGTTAGAGAGCAATTATACCATTCTTAATAATATTTATTTAAATAGCCAAGGGTTTTCATATCTACAAATGAGTCATTGAAAATGCGAACAACTCAGATCCAGCTTTACTTTGCAAATGCGAACTTGAACGGACACCTCTTAGATATCACAACTGTGAACAAAAAATCGCAATTGCGAAATGATAGGTCATCTCTCAGATGTCACAATTGCAAACTGGCACATCGCAATTTGCGGCATCCCCAGAAAATTTTGAAGATATACTTAGTTTGAAGATATAAAAACTTCACCATTTTATTTGTGACACTTAGACAATTATTGGCAAAGATATAACATCATTACATAATGGGCATTAATACTTCTAATGCTTCTCAGATGCATGAATTGTGAGACTAACGTTTTGAGGGCAATCGAGTACCCCATATCAAAACACAATCTATTGAATATGAAAAAATGAAAAGGAAGGAATCCCAATCTAAAATACTTTAAAGTGTGGGAGGGGGGGTGTTTGGAGAAAGATACAAGTTCCTAAACCCAAGAGGGTGAAACTAGGGCCAAAAACTGTTGATTGTGTTTTCATAAGATATGCTACCAATAATGAAGGATATTAGTTCTGCTTCGTAGATCAGAAAATTCTAATATTCATATTAATATAGTGATAGAATCAGAAAATGTTGATTTATTTACATTATGTATTATGTCAACCCCACTATATATGTCCTTGGTGGATATTTATATAGTAGTTAGTGAAATTTTCACATAACTTATTCCTTCTTGGTGAGGACTAGTTGATTTAACTACTCATTTGATAGTTGATCATATATCTTTTGATTAAATATTTGTGTTCTTTAATTATGTGAAGGGATATCACTTGAAATAAAATGTTATGTTCTTTCATGATCAGATGTCCCTTGAAAGGTTGTGACTTTTCATGATAAGATGTGTTTGTTGAAATACAACCCTTGGTAAAGACAAGATGCTTCACTGAACGTATAAGTTCATTGATTTATAAAGCAAAGGATCAACTAATAAAAATTCTAGTAGGTTGAATTTTCACATCGGTGAATGTGTTATTAGTTGGGTACAAAAAAAGTAGACTTGCAAGAGGTGGAATGGTTGAGAAATATATCATTAAAAGGTTGTGTACACAACTAATGTCAACTATCCATGAGTATTTGTACAATGATATCACTTTGTGTAGTCATCAGTCTACGTGTATTTTCTAAGTTGTGTTTTGCACAACAATAAATAGTTAATTGAGGGATATTATGATGCAAATTGAATCGCTTGATCAATTGATAACGTTAAATAAGGTCGGTGAAAAAGTTGACTGACTCCATAATGGCCCAAAACATTGACACTAATATGCATATATTGTTATAGTCAAGTGAAAATAGAAAGGGGGGAGCATTATGTATAACGGAAGATCTCGTCACATACAGCGAAGAAATAATACCGTTATAAAAGTACTACTCTAGTGGAATTATCACAATTGACTATGTAAAGTCAATGGATAATGTGTCGAATCCACTTACGAAAGGCCTATCTAGAGAGGCAGGTTAAATATCATCAAAGGGAATGGGACTATGACCGAGGACAAGTCATCATGGCGGTAACTCTACCTAAAATACTGAATATCCCAAGATCTAGGTTCAAGGAGAAAAATAAAGTTATGCTTGACGGTTCAACATTGTCAAAATAATATTTTTGGTCCATTCTCATGATGAGATAATGTTCAACAACAAGGATAAAGTATTAAGACTTTTTAGTGGTTCTAAGTGTGATACAGGGTATATAAAATAGTGTGTCTAAAGGATAACACATTTAGGAATCACCTATGTAAGTGTGAAGTGTAAGCCGCTTCGAGGAGAATTTTGTAAGGCCAATTCTCTACACACTTATGAACCAGGAAGTGTTCATGGCTGAAAAAAACCAAACAATGAGAATGAAAGACAGTTTAAGGGTTGATTGTGTGACTTATGGTTGTCTAGGTATATACCAAAGATCGACGGTTCAAAGATATCAAATCTACCGATTGACTGAGTATATCCGATATATATTCACTACGGAAAGTTCAAAGCGAAACCTACTTATCTAGATGTGGTTAATCCTTTCTTGAAATTCATAATTTATTTTCATTTTTTTGCATTTTTTAATCCTGTAGTCATTCCCCATTCATGTGGGGAATTGTTGGGATTTTAAGATGTGAATGGGAAATGAGAAAATGCACATTTTGGATTACACCAAAAAGAAACCTGTTGAATTGCACCTCTCCATCTCACCCTTTCATTCTCTATAAATTCAAAGGTCTTGCCTCAGATTTACATATTGAGAGACGGAGAGAAAAAGAAAATACTCTTCTCTTTCTCCTCATTTTTGCGTTCTTTATAAAACAAAATAAGTGTCGTGTAATATGCTCCATTTGTTGAGTTCGTTGGAGTTCTGTAATTTGCATTGCCTCTATTACAAAAACGTTTCTCCGTTCTATCCTGGGAGAAAGTAGCCTAAAACCTTGGCAACAATGATTTTCTGTTTTTCTGAGTATAAACAGAAACTGATTTATACAAATACTTTTCGAAACACAGATAATAACAAGAATTCCAACAAATGGCCCAAATTAAGCCTTAGTGACTCGGGATCCATGCAAACTACTCAACTTTGTCAAATATGCACTTCATTTATTATTTTCTAAAAGTAAGTGCAAAGTCCATTGTGAACAAATAAAAGTGAACTGATAAAATATTTAATACAGTTTCTTGATTATATAAAAATTCATACACTTAAATATGGATAAATTTGAAAATGAATAATTATTACCATCTTGATAGTGTGAAACACTAAATAAAAAGGTAAAAACACGGAAATGAAGAAGTATTATATCATTGAATAACCCACACTACTCTGAGAAGGTTTCCTTCCTTTATGTATTTTTTTTGTGATTGATATTATTGTCGCATCTTCAATCACAATACGATGACTTTACTTTTATATAGTGTTATAGCCACACTAAAGAAATGCATTGTCCACCTTTATTTTTCTTATTTTCATTTTTAGTGATATATAATGCAATCTTTAAAAACCCTTAAATCAGTAAACATTAAAAAATAAAAACAAAAACATATTGCCTATTATTTATTATTATAATTACCACCTTTTAAAATTAGGTTATTCAACTCATAACAAGTAAAAATCACTATTTAGTAAAGCTTTTAATCAGTAATTAAATGATAAAATTAATATAATCATAAGAACATACTTAACGGTCAGAGCACGTAGTATAACTAACTCTTCACCCTAACTTTCTATATTAATTGTTACTCCTTAATCTTCTTAATCTTAAAATAATTTGGTGATAGAATTATTGAAGGTAGTCAATCGGCTTCCTTCAAATATAAAAGGGGCACTCTAAGTAGAGGAGAGGAAATTCCTTATAGCCAATAATGTCTTTACTCCGGGAAATATCACTTGTACTAGTATTTGGACCTACAAAAAAGCAACTCTTATCATCATTAATAAGTTGGCCTAAGTAGAGTTAGTGGATGATTTTGATGACATGCAAGTGCATATGGTCGAAATATAATAAAGTAATGAGTAAGTATCATTTCCAACAAGGACTTAATGATTAAATTTTCAAATAAATTAACCAACAAAGAGAATTTAAGAGTTGTGAATCAAGTATTGAAGAAAAAAAACTAAATATAATATTGAAAATTTCAGAAGACACACATATATATATATCCTAGATTACAAATAGATTTATCAAATCCAGTTGCATATCCATTCTAGATAGTACATTGAAAATCTAGTTTACTAAACATAGGGTTGGTATTAATCCAAAATACATTCCTAATAAATCAGAGCCTACTCAAACTACTGAAATTCATATACATATTTTTAAATATGTCGTAACATCATGTACATGTATTCGCTTTTTCATTTTTTTGATGTTCCTGCTCGTGCCAGGATAGAGAATGGGCACGACTCCCCGTTTTACCGTCCAAACAGGCCGGCCGTTCTATGTTCCGAGTCCCCGCGGTCATCTCAAGTAGTAAGAACATAATTGTATCCATTGTATTTAATTAAGAAAGTAAAACTAAGTGGAGGTCTAACTCACTTGTCACTTGCTAGATGTAAGTTAATCAGAGTTGTTAATCTATTCCAGGTGAATCACTGGATAGATTTGTAGATAGTATTCAATTGGTGACCAGACAATCAAATAATTAAGCACAGGATAACATAAGTAAAAACTTAAACTAATATAAAATGGTGATAATCAAACATAATCTGAAATAAAGCATCAACAAACAACATTCATGAGTAATCCCACAACTCTAAAATAATAAGAGAACTACCTAGCCACTCATATTTATGGTGAGTAAACCATAATGGTTCAACTATTAAAATAGAAGAAAGAAAAGATGAACTGTATGAATCTCCATTCCACGGTGCGTATGAATTCCTTGTGATATGATCCTCTCCAAAGTTTGAATCTCCCTTGAAAAATATGAAATAGTTGTACTTTTAGTGTGAGAATTTGACCTTGGGCCAACCTACTTCTTTTAGTCCAAAACATACTCGAACTATCAGAAAATACCACAAGTCGCAGCATCATCTACTAGGGTGCACGATGCACCAAGCCATATATCCAACGAATGAAAATTCTATAGATTATTGAAGATGGGGCACACCACTTGCTAGGGGCGAGTGGCACACCAAGCCAAATTTCACGAGACGTCATTTTTCAACTCCTGTCCATCTGTACTTGGCTCATGGTCCTTAGCTAAATCCAAATACTTGTGGATGACTTCTAATCAGACTTCAAAGTCATATTTTCACTTATTTTTGTATCAAATCATCAGCTTTCCATTAAAATCATATCCTACTCGCATAAAACACATCTATTAAGCATAAAGTGAATAAAATAAACTAAGATACAAGAAAAGAGCACCGAATATGAGGCAGAATGTATTTAAAAATATATACTTCTAAACATCGATCACAACCCCACACGTGAACATTTTCTTGTTCTCAAGTAAACTCCTACACTCTAAACTTACAATTGCTTGATCTTACACTCTAAATCACCTAACATCCATGATACAAGTTTTCACCAACAATCAGGCTATTCAACAAATCAAATCATCATATAAATACCTTCTAATCATCATGCAAGATATACAAGTCTACTAAAGTAAATAACAAGCTCCTAACCTTAGTGTGGGCTCTGACTTAAGATTGTTCACCTACTTTGTCACATAAATAAGTTATTTCACCTATCTATCATGAAACAAGTTCCCTCACAAAAAAAAAATAATCAATACTCAAATCAAAGAATCAAAAGTAAATTAAGGAATTAGCATCAAAGATCAATCTATCACACTCACAAAATAATTCACATGTATGCACAAATAACTATAGGCTTGCACATTATGCATGAACATCTCTACTAATATAAGCATGCACCAATAGAATCAAATAAAATTTTAATGGATTGTAATATTCATTAGGGGAGGGGTATTTCCATGCTCTCTCATGTCCGAACCCTATTTAGAAGTTTTTTAATCTATTTCCATGCTCGTTCTTGCTCCTAATTAAAACAGCCAAAAACAACAAAAATATTTTACTTATCCTAGAAATAATAAAAATAAAGAAGCTACACTATGAAAGTAAGAAAAAATGGATTGCCTCCTAACAAACATTTGATTTGACATTGCGGCATAACAGAAGTAGTTCAAGCTTTGAACTATAATTCGTCCCCCGGACGGATGATTTTTATCTACCTCTTTCTTTTTATTCCTCACCTTTATTTTTTTCAATACATCATGAAACCCACCTAATACACCAATTACTTTTAATTACCTCATTACACGTTTTCACTCTCACTTTTACTTCCTCCTTACGACGTTGTTTGCTCAACTCTAGCACACCACACTCGCGGTTGGAAATTAATTACAAAGGCAGGAGCAAAATAAAAGAAAATACTACAAGTAGTAATAAAGTATAAGAAAAAGATACTTACAAAGAGCTGTTTATTGATAAGAAGGAAAATAGAGAACATAGAGAGGTTTGGGCAATTTGGAAGTGAGTGTAGTGTTTTCCGAATGCCCCTCTTAATACAAGGTGAAGGTTTTAAATAGACCTCAATATGATGAGTCAACTAATTACTACCTTCTATCTATTTACATGTGTCCACACGTGGCAGATTTAATTTTACACGGATCTATTTAAA
>JACEIK010006243.1:60999-80119 GCA_018107945.1 Datura stramonium | reverse complement strand
ACTCTCTTGCATTTTTCACTTAACCGCTTAGGAGTTTTGGATAAAATTCAAGGCTATTGAAAAGAGAGGATTAAGCTCATTTTGTGGCTAGAAAAGAATAGGGTAAAGGATCAATGGGGTTAACTAGGATCAGATATTCAAGGTATTTAAAGAGAACGATAAAAATTAGGCTCATTTAAAGAAATGCCTAAATCATCTGCTACAATCGACGTCCCTCGATTCATTTTATATACGTACCAGACAAGTTCTATACACTACGCAATAGCATGGAATATTCAAAAACCTTACACTCACAGCACCTACTCAATTCAAGACAGATTCATTAGACTCTTAACTCGACTAATCACAAGAATTAGAGATTAAGTTTTCGAGCACACAGAGTCATATTCAAGAGACTAGGTGTCTCAAACAAAGTTATACAATTGCTAAACATGCTTCAAAATTACCACACTTGCATCTCACAATCATGTATAGCACCTAACAAGAACATCAAGCCATCAAACATCAAAGAGTTCAAAAACAAAAACCTATTGACTAATTTTTCATCAAGACGGTCGTCATCCATTCATCGTCGGGAAAAGTCCCTAACTATGACTGAAAAGTTATGTACAAACAAATGAAAATTTTTATTTCTCAGTTAAGGGTGCCCCCCTTTGGAAAAGAACCGAAAATAAAAACCAAAGGGTGGGTGAAATGTGCTCAATTCAAACATTTCATCAAACAATTTAATACCAAGCACCAACTTCACTCGAATTCATTAAGCACAAAATTTTGAAATTTCCCTCACCTCACACTTGAATCATGCTATGTCTCCAAAGCATCAAATAAGAATAATACAAGGGTGAGAAATACTCCCTAAGGCCTCTGGGCCTAGCTAATAACATATTCTCCTCTATTTTTGAACACGTGGGTCACCGACCCCACACTCATCCTCTTTCATGCTCCTTAACTTCCTCTTCTAAGGGTACTTAGACTTCCCCTCAATCTGTGCTTAAATCACCATAACAACAACAAAAAGTGAAAATAACCAAAATCAAAGCAAAAGAAAAATAAAATTGTACCTGTGGTGCCCTTAGGTTTCCTCCCAAGCAGCGCCTGATTTTACGTCATGCCCTTCTCAGGATATCCTCAAACAGGTGTTCCATTTCGAGAACCATCCTCTTCTCTTTTTGATTTTATAGGGAATAACCTCCTCTCTTCTTCCAACTTCATTTCCAATTTTTTCCCTCCATCAAATTCGGGATGAAATGTCATCATCTCCTGCAACAGTGGACCCATGGAATCTACCACCCCACACTTAGCATCTGAGAACACATTGATCTTACAAAGATCTTTGTAGTGTGTGGGTGGGTTGATCTCTTGGTAAACTCTGAAGAGCTCTTCTTCATCATCGACCCTCATTTTAAGGGTGCTTGCTCTCACATTTATGATGGCTCCTCCAGTTTCCAAGAATGGCCATCCCAAGATCAGGGGTACCTTGTCATGAACTTTAAAGTCAAGTATGATGAAATCAACGAGTATAATGAACTTACCCACTTTGATGAGAAGGTCCTCAATTTTTCCCTCTGGTACCACTGTGGACTTGTCTGCCAGCTACAACATTACTCATGTTGGCCTTGGCTGACCCAACCCCAGGGAGTTAAACAAAGATAGAGGCATTAGATTTACTGCTGCCCCTAAGTCACAAAAAGCTCTTATCACTTCAGCCTTACCAATTTGTATGGGGAGGGTAAAACTCCCTGGGTCTTTGAGCTTTTTCGGGATCTTGCTCATCATCCTGTAGTTGTACTCCTCTGTCAGTACCACTGATTGGACATCCACCAACCTAACTTTGTTGGCCACCATATATTTTAAGTACTTAGCATACTTTGGCGTTCCCTACAAAATATCAAATAAGGGAAAATTGATGTGAAGTTCTTTGAAAATATCAAAGAACTTTTTTAAAGCATTCTTCCTCCTTTCTCTTCTTGAGCCTTTGCGGGGATGGTGATGGTGGTCTCTATGTTGGCTGTAATGATGATTGTGCATTGTGTTGCCCAACACTCTTAGCTTCTCCCCTGTCAGTGGATGGACCCTGTCTAACCAGCTCTGGCTGCACCTCATTTCTCTTTTCTTTCATTGGTGCATCAACCAATTGCTTGCCACTCCTCAGACTGATGGCATTGACCTTTCGATATTTGCATCTCTGTCACTGGGAAACCCTCCCTGAGGCCTGGTGCTGAGCAACTGCTAATTGATCCATCTGCTTCTCTAGATTGCGGGTGGCCAACTGCTAATTTTTCAAATCTGAAGCCATCCGTGCCTGATTCTCTGCCAATTAGGTTTGAGTCGCCATAATTTTCTACAACATCTCCTCAATGTTGCTGCTGCTCGACTGGCCACCATTCTTCCTGTTCTGATGCCGATACTGCTGCTGCCGAGGTTGCTGGTAGCTCTGACTCTAATTGCCACCCCAAGAAAAATTTGGGTGACTCTGCCAATTCTTATTGTAGGTGTTCCCATAATTCTGATTGTTTCTCTGAACATTCCTCATAAAATTGACAAATTTCAGATTTTCCCTGCAAGATTCTGCATTGTGCCCATTGTTACCACAAATTTCACACCAGCTAGGGCCTGCTGAACTGCATTCACCTGTCCCTGCGGTTGGTTCATACTCAGTTTGTTGAACTAAGTCATCATCTGATGCTGAAATGATGCTAGTTGTGCTGCTAAAGCATTGACACTGTCCACTTCTATCATCCCTGCTACTCTCTTACCTGCCCCTCTTGATGATTCGCTGTGCCACTCTGGATTTCCTTGAGCAATCTTGTTCAATAGAGTATACAACTCATCATATGTCTTCTCCAATGCTTGCCCACCCGATGCAGAGTCTAATAGAATCTTCATATGTGGGTCTAGACTCTCAACAAAGGTGTGAGCTAACACCTCATTAGACTGTTGGTGATGGGGGCAGTCTCTTAGCAATGACTTGAATCTCTCCCAAGACAAATATAAGTTCTCCTCTGGCCTCTGCTTGAAACTTAATATCTCACTTCTGAGCTTGGCAGTCTTGCCTGAAGGGAAGAATCTAATGAGGAAATTCCTTGCTAGGTCGTCCCAAGAAGTAATGGGATTCGGTGGCTCAACCTTCAACCTCTTTGCCTCTCCCAATAATGAAAATGGGAAGAGTGTGAGTCGGACATAGTTAGTTGACACTTCGGTAGGGACAAAAGTGTCAATGATCTCCAGGAAATTCTGTAAAGTGCTGTTGTGGGTCCTCATGAGTCATTCCAATGAACTGGCCATGTCACACCCGAAAACTAGGGTAGGGCATAACTGGCACTCGATTCATGATTAATTGAGAAGCCGGCTATATGACATCTGTAACTGTAACACTTAGGTCATCCAGACCACCTATCACAATCAACTGGACCCATATGGTCTCAAAAATGCAAGGTAAACAACTGAAATGCAATCAACACAATGAGTATGCTAAACCAAGCAACAATAAGCCGACGAGGCCACAAACTGAATAACACCGTACACACTAAGTCCACAAAGCCTCTAAAGAGTAAACTAATTGATGGTCGGAACAAGGCTCCGACCTACCCATAACTGCATCTCAAAACTCAAGCATATATAACTAAGCCCTAGCTCCAGGAACAAAGGAGCATACCAACACATCCATGTATCTCACGAGCTGCTACTGCAAGTACCAATCCTAACCTTTACTTGCACCTGCGGCATGAACGCAGGTCCCCAAGCAAAGGGACATCAGTATGAATGAAATGTACTGGTATGTAAGGCTGAAACTGTAAATATGAGATAACAATCCTATAATAACTGACTCAGCACATAAACATATAAAGGATAGATATAACCTGGAACTATGCAACCTGTAATTGATAACAACTTACTATAAACATAAGTGAACTCAAGATAACTGAACCAGGAATAAGGAATAGTAACAACCTGGAATCTTGGAAATTGAAACTTGATAATAACTCTATAATGAGATGAAAATGCAATTAAGAAATGCACAAGAAGGAAACTATCACTGTAACGTCAGCAACCAGCCAACCATAAATTCATATATNTTTATCCAGCCGGTGTACCACACCGGGGTAAGATATAAATATCTCCAGCTGGCGTACCAAATCGGGGTAAAATAAAAATATCTCCAGCTGGTGTACCACACCGGAGTAAAATAAAAATAATATCAATCGCAATCATAAATGGAGCTGATAGGGCTCATACAGACTATCTGTATATTGACAACCATGAAATATGCTGACTCAGTAACGATAACATGTGTAGGATCTTACCACGACCCAAAATACTACAATTATGACATAGACATATAGGTCTTTCATTTATCATTCAAATACATACATATGCTGCGAATGAATTCTAGGGAAGTTCGTAGGACTGGAATATCATAAAAACTGTGTAGACACATGTTCATGATTTTAAACATCTCCTAGCAATACTAACACGGGGAGTAGAGAGGAATAGCTTAACTTAACATTTTCTGTTAACAGTCTGAACATTCATTCCGTGCTTATACTCGTTTGACTTTCATACTTTCATATCAAGAATTGTGAGCATACCTCATTCATCGCACATCATATCACATCTCAAGGTAATTTATGAACAGGAAGACATAATTCGCGTATCTCAAACTTGGAGCTCTTTAACATAAAAAAGCTAGGCAATTGTATAGGGCTTTTCTTAAGATAAATAAAGACTTACAGTCGTACTTTAGACAATATAGGAAAGCCTCGTGTGAAACAATGCAATAAATGAGGAGCTTAGAAAATCTTAGCGGCATTATAAACAGTTTAGAAACTTCCAAGAAAAAAACCCTTTAAAACTTGAAAAACGTTAATCCAACTCTTAGTTATAAATAAAATGTTAATCCAACTCTCTTTATCTTGAGTCACTATCTCAAAATATTCAATTCAAAATATTCAATTCAAAATATTCAAAATATTCAAAATATTCAAAATATTCAAAATATTCAAAATATTCAATTCAAAATATTCAAAATATTCAACGTTAATCCAACTCTTAGTTATAAATAAAACGTTAATCCAACTCTTAGTTTCTCTTTATCTTGAGTCACTATCTCAAAATATTCAATTCTAATTATTTCTTAAGAAGTTAACACTTTACTGGTCTTTCATTAGCTTAACACAACTGAACATAAACAACTTTATTTATAACTTTTTTTCTAAAAGTCTTTAGAACAGGGTAAATCTTGCTAGTCATTTTCCTAACTCATTAACAATCGTAACACTTATCAACTAATTCAACAACCTTTAGCTCTACTTTTCATATTCATCCTAAATTCTTTTTCAGACAGGATTCGTCATTCCTTACTTAATTATTTACTCTCGTGTTCACTATTCCAGCAATTCTTATATGCACTTATCTTTTTACCTAATTACAAACCTTGTCTCTTAAACATCGTCTTGCTCTTATTTTAACGTCACTCGAAGGTTCTTGAAATCAACTATGGACAGAGGGCATATAACTCACATATTACCTTAAAAGGTCTAACATTTACTTTTATCTCTCCTTTTCTACTAGTGCCTCAACTTTTACACTTAGGTTAATTTCCTTACACATCTACAACTTTCAAAGAACATGCGACGTATCTACTTAAAGCCTTAAGAAATTCTCAGGAGGTCTAGATAACTCAAGTGCTCTAATAAAAATATAGTGACTTTCTAAAGCCAATCCTTGCCGCTTTAGTGCGTAACTTGAATGTAAGCATAAATGTGTATGTGTGTGTGTGTATATATATATATATGATTTTTGTATAACCTGTTAACATCAATATATTGTGTATAACCTACCCATAAAGATATTTCCATAGAAACATCAATAGTTTATCCATTCGGATTCTATTTTCCAAGTTTAATGTATCGGTTAATTAAGAAATGCATTGTTAGTTGCTTAGCTTAAGGGAGAGGGATCGGGGAACCTTATCATGGCCCCAGGTACCTTAAAACATGCATATAAGAGGGTAGGTAACTATTGTAAGAAAATTCCATTTTGTTACCCTCGTTATCCCTTATTGAGTTAAAATCGATTCCAAATATTAGGTTCGTCCGCGCGTCATCATCTTGCCATGTTTACCAATTTACTTAGAAACCATAATGTGAAACAAATTTGACACCACAAATACATAACATAATGTAAAGAACCATATCACAGTTCCCACACCGAGGGGACTTCAGACTCAATTTACAACTATGACCATAATCGAAGGCAATTTCCCTCTTCACTTTACATTCATGTGTTCCAACTCTTTAGAAAATACACAATTTAGTACCAAGTAATTCTAACAACTGGGAAGAATCATAATATGCTACTACAGAATCTCAAGTACAGGGGAATGTTGAATTCATCCTCGGCATGAATTCGTGCTTGAAAATCAAGAGACAAAGAGCGCATTACATACCTTTTTTCGGCCAACTTTCTTATGTCGTTTCTTTCTTTCAACAACCAAAACTTTAGCCCTTTAAATTACTTGAGTTTATAACCAAGTGACAAGTCTATTTCAATCATATTTATCCAGCCAAAACATTACATCAATAGGCAGTCACATCACAAAAAAAATAAGGTAACACTTAGCATTTCTTATTTCAATTTGTTTCTACAATTTTGGGAGGAAATAGAGGTAGGAAATTACCTCACTTTTCTCATTAAAAATTACCACAAATATAGAGTATATTCTCAGAAAAACACAGCTGTTCCAACCTTAAAAACGAGCAGAACTTCAACAACAACATACCAACAACGACAGCCCAACATAACCTCCAAATTCTAGCTTTAGTTAGAATTTTTAGGCAAGTTTAGCAATTAGAAACACTTACCCTTTGCATTAGAATGTTCTTGGATATAATAGGAGTATTTTACTCCAAATCACTCCCCAATAAGCAGAAATCTTGCTGCCCAAAACGCAGCAACATAACAGCACAACAACTACAACAAGGCAACATACAAATCATAACTTTCTTCTAGTTTCCCTTCAAAAATTCATACACTTATTAGAGATTTCAAAAGAGGAAAGTGACTTACTATTTCTGATGAATAATTCCTACTAAGACGGAGTATAACTTTATCTCAAAATAGTCTCAAACACGCAGCAACAACACTGCTAAAACGAAGCTACTAGGCAGCAAGAACTTCACCACAACGTTGCCTTCACTTCCATCAACTTTTGCTTGAGTTTTGATGGTGTTTTGTTGAGGGATTTCCTCTTGGTTTCTTATCCTTTTCTACTAGAAAAGAGAGATAATTTTAGAGGGTAAGCAACAACCTCAAACCTGGAAAATTTAAAAATGATTTCATTACAAAAAACTTAAACTATAAGGATGTTTGAGCGGTGACCGTTTTTAGGGAGGTGGCCATGTCACTGCCCAATAGTGCCACCGTAAAATGTCTATAACTTTTTATTCCGAACTCCGATTGAAGATCCGTTTCATGTTCTGAAATCTAGACTCAAAGATATTTAATTTGATAGTTGTGGGGCTTCTAGTTCATTATATATGGGGAGATATGGTAATTTAAATTTTACCTTAACTTATAAACTTCACATACACTTTTTTTCCATTCGTACACATTTCCATTGTCATCTACGAACAACATACAACCCGTACTTTCCTTAAAATAGCATACAAACATCAAATAATCACCAAAAATTTTTCGGGGTGTAACAGGCCACTAGAATGTAACAACTCCACCATGTTCTTCTTAAGCTCAAAGATCCCTCTGGGTTCCAATTTACAGATACTGGAGGTCACATTCATCAGTAGTGGGATTTCCACTTCTCGAACTGATCGGGTTGCCTCTTATTAGGTAACAATTCTGCTTGCTTAACCGGTGGAGGTTGTTGTAACTGTTTTTGCAACCTTTTTAACTTATGCTCTAGAGCTTCCCTCCAGAGCAAATGTAGTTGGCGTTCAGGCTCCACCAAAGGTTCCACCAGCTCTCTATTCCTTGCCAGTTCTACAAGGACAACCTGTTACCTCCAATATAGCAGACTAAGACCAAGTTTTTCAACAATTAAGGAAATTAAAAATCACACAAAAACTAAAGATTCACTCAATTTCGCCAGTCCAAGGTAATGACGCCAAATACTTATTGCGCCCTAGCGCATGCGCAAGTGTACACAGTCGTACAAGTAATATAGTGGCCCTTATTAAGAGCCGGATGTCGAACCCACAGGGACTGGACTAATTCAGTGAATTATCAAGTTCAAGTGCTAATTTAACCTTCACAAGTGTTGATTGTAGAAATTTAGAAAAATTCTAATTAAATCTAGGGGTGATCACAAAACAATCGAGGAACAATACAAGAAGCAACTAGAGTTAAGGCCTGATAATCATGCAATGCTACAATTCACAGTGGTTCGAGTTTGAAAACTTCAGTTGTTGTCTCACTTAGTTGAAATGTGGTGTTTCATGGCCTTTCTAGCCTCTAAACACAATAAACTAGTCTCACACCTACATTGTTGAGCGGGGATGTGACGTCCTAATTCATGAGCAATTTAACTACGTGGATGTGGTTTACGAGGTTTATGCCCTTGATTATGGACTTTCGTACCTCTAATCATTTAACCTGACTTAGTTTCACAACTACTTCTACAAGTGGTGATGTAACAATTCTAAGTCGGTGTCTAGCTATCATCTCGTTTTATCAACCAAGCAAGGAAAATTAGGTACAATTTCTATCCTAACCGCGAATCCTATCGTAAAGATAAGAACTTGCTCCCTACAGTCTTGTGTTCTATCCTAGGGTTACGCTTTTGAGCTTTTACCTAATCTTAACGAGTTTGTTTTCATGGTGATCAAGCGTAAAACAACAATAATGAAGAATGTAAGACAAAAAACAAGTAAAAACTCGAACCAAAGAAGAATTCATGCATTTACAATCATATCATGTGGCCTCAACCCTAGAGGAAGGGTTTTAGCC
Source organism: Datura stramonium (assembly GCA_018107945.1). NCBI lineage: Eukaryota > Viridiplantae > Streptophyta > Magnoliopsida > Solanales > Solanaceae > Datura > Datura stramonium. The sequence continues at coordinate 71,155 of JACEIK010006243.1, read as the reverse complement.
ACTCATGTTCGTACAAATACTCAAAAATATGATTAAAGTAAAGTACTTACAAGAATGATTAAAAGAAAATGAAAATTAGTGAACCCCAGGTAGAGTTCTTCCTTTCTCCCTTCGCTCCTTTCCGTTGCTTTAAAAATATTTCATGATAAAATAATTTTAGGAGATAAGTGTTTAATTTATACTAGGTGGAAAAATAGAATTTTTGGCCAGCCATGGACCAGCTCCGTGCCACGCTTCCCATAACCGCAGTTTGATGGCATGACACGGACTGGCCGCGCATGCTCACAGGATGGATGGCATTGACAGACCCTGTGCGAAGCTTGTGCGCATCGGCTGGCATGACACGCTGCTTATCGTGCGCGGCACATAGCATGACACGGCCTCTAGCGCGCAGCAAAGACTGGCGTGGCACGTTGCCAACACGCAGGTGCACTTCCTGGCAGCTCTCGGGCGCACTCTTGCCTGTGTGACATGGCGTTGGGCGCGCCAACGGCCTAGCATGGCACGCTAGTGGCCTAGGCAACCCCTCTCCTTTGCAACTTCATGCCATCTTCCTTGCAATGCTTTTCCAACTTGTTTCTTATGCATTAACCATCATATTTAGTCCCTAATAAGCACTTTAAGCCTACAAAATAAAGACTAATCATATCGGTTAGTTCATACACAAAAATATTCAAAATCACATGAGAAGGTAACTAATTAAATTGACAAACTTGACTAAATTAAGTTATAAAATTGCACTTAGGTACGTAATTATACCCAAGATCAATTCATAAACTTGAAACCTGATTTTTAATTGAAAACATTATAAAACTTGCCCATAATTCATAATTCATTGGTAAAAACATATTTAAATCATACCCATGTAGAGAATTAGAAAATTAATGCATTGGGTTAAAACCCCATAGATTAGACATAGGAAAGTCATGATTTAGAGAGGGATTGGGCATGGGTGTGAAAGGATTCACCCATTCATAACCCTACATACTTGATTAAAGCTGATTCTTGCACTTCTCTGATTTCCCAAAAGGAATTGAAAAGAATTTGAGGAAGAACAAGCTTGATCACCCCTCTAACCTTCTATCTTTGCATGCATGAAAGAAAATGGTCTAAAATGAACTTTACCCTCTTAAAAGACATCATTCATAACCTAAAATGACGTAGTTTAGGCCTTAGAATCTTAGGAATTACGGAAAAGCCCTTACTAAATTCGCAGAAAATAACTGCAGTCAGCCCCCACGAGGGACATGACAACTCTCCCCCTCTAGCCACAACTCGTGGCATGATCTGTTGAGTACACTACTTATCAAGTCACCTGGGCTCGTCACGGGTTACCTCACGATTCGTTACTGGTGACCACGACTCATGGTCACCACTCTTCATGTACACTACGTCAATTCTCAATTAAACTTTACCATGCTGGTCACGACTCATCCCATAATTCGTGGCGACTGACCACGACTCGTGAGGTCCTTCCATTAGGTGCACTGCCTCCTTCTTTCTCTTTGCTCACTCACCACTCCTCACGACTGACCTAACGAGTCATGGGGTCTAACCACGACTCGTGGTCTCATTCGTGGGGATTCCATTTTCCAAATTTCAAACTCATCACCTGGGCTTCACCACGAGTCACATCACGACTCATGGGCTACTCTCACGGGTCAGCTCATGACCCGTCCTGTGCCTGATTCCTGTTTTGAACTTTTTTCTGTTTCAACTCCCAGGTCTAATCTTTGGGCTTCCAGGGTATAACAAAGGGTTTGAAAAGTTCGAATGGGACTAGGACATCAACAACCCTATAAATATACAGGGTGGCAAAATAAGGAGAATAGGGATCATGAGCCAATAACAAGCATTCTTTGAAGAGCAATTATCTCCAGAGATCAGAAAAAGAAGAGGTTGCTACAGAGATGAAATTGGTTCAATAGTCCTAGGATATCAAGTCTGTATTCTTTCTTCTAAGTGTTACGTGAGAAATAAAATTCATTAGGAGTGTGTGTAACCTTAGTCTAGAGTTTATAATCTGAGTGTTGTTCATTGATTTGAGAAAATCAGTGCTTGTGAGGTACTAGAGTTAGTTCCTTTGATTATCACGTTGTAATCTAAAACTGCTCTTTGAAGTTGGTGAAGTTGATTGAAAATCCTATTTTATAGGTCATGGTTTTTACTCCCTTCAGCAAAGAGGTTTTTCATGCTATATCTTGTCTCTACCACCTTATTTATTTTCGTAATAGGTGACTGAACCTGGTTCAATCTTTTGGAATAAATAATTAGGAGTAGCTTATTTAAATTGGTACCATAGTGGATTTTTCAACATAAGACTAATTCCCACTCCCACTATTAAAAAATTATTATTTTTCATTAAAAATTTTCAATGAAAAATGTTAAGTGACTATTTTCACCGATATTTTGATTGAATCGGCAAAAAAATAATAATAGTATTTTCACATGGAAAAATCATGAAGCTTTCCACTATTTCAGTGAAAATTTATTTCCTACCATGTGTTTTTTCAGTGAATTGATTTAGTAAAAAAATGAGTGAGCGAATCATATTTTATAACATAGAATTTTCACTAATATGTAGTTATGACCCGAGCATAGACCCCAGATATAATATGGGACCTAGAACCATGAATGGCTCCAAGCTAACTATGGTACATGCATAACATAGTTATAAGCATATAACTAAGCGGATGTAACTCATGAAACATATTATAAGTGAAAGTCTAAGATAGCATAAAATGTCAAAACTAAGACAAGAAGTCAAACAACTGAATATCTATAATCATGCCTGAAAGCCTCTAAAATGTAAGATGAGATGAAGGGGAAAAACCACCAACTAGATCCACTAAATTTGAAAACTAAACAGACATAAAAATACATGAATCAAAATTGATGTCCTGGGCAATGATGAGGACTCACAAAAACTATGCTGAATCTGGAGCAAGATCAAATGTAGCGGTGGGGATGAGACTGATCACCTGAACCTATATCATGAGATGATATAGCACAAAAGTATGTGATCAGTACTTTGAATGTATTGAGTATGCAGGATAAGTATAAACATGAGAGTAAGGACAACATGCTGAAATCATGATTGTGAGATAGTCTTAAAACATAAGTAGTTCATCATAAACTGAAGTATAATGACCTAATCTTTTGAAAAAAAATCATAAAGCTTAACATGTTTAAAATCATAAGTAAAGCTCATAAACTGATCAGTGGGTCAAGTATAATATAAAATATATTATCGTGAATTTTGAACATGAACAACTTAAAACATGAGGAGCAAATGGAGATTCTCATAACTGACAAACTCTAAGTGAGCATCATGGAGCCCGACCTGTACCCCTGGTCGGGAGGGTGTCCATACCTTGCTAAGGGTAAGAATCATAAAGGCGTGATATCACTCAAGAGCCCAATAGTGTAAGTAAGACACTTTCAACGGGCGAGCAATTCTTAGGCTAGGGGCAAGGGAGATGCTCTCAGCTGGCGAGGACCCCTTATCCTACGGTAGCACGAAGTTTTAAGACCTGGGTGTGCTGAACTCTAACCTACTCAGTGTTAAATACTACTTCCAAAATCATCAATAGTGCTCATATAATAATAATTAAATATGGCTTTTGCATGGACTAGTTTAAAACATGATGAATACATATATTCCTTAACATATGCGAACTAGCCATGAAAATAAGTGCTGAAAGTTACAGCCATGATACATAACCTAAAATTCATGAAATTAATGTATACTTGAGTAATTCATGCTAACTTGATAATATAGAGTCATGAGTGTTTTTCCATAGAAATCATGTAATCATAATCATAATCATAGATAGATCATAGATAGAAAGATGAGAGAATCAAATTCATAACTGATCACGTCCAAATTACGCCTCTCAATGAAGTATAAAACGGTCGCTGTCAAATATAGTAACCCAACATAGGTTGGGGTAGATCCCATGGGAGCAAGCTTCTATTATTCTTGATAGAGTGACTAAGACTAACAGGGCCTGGCACACCAGGAAAGTGGAAGAAGCTGCAGGTACGTATGATGTTGGTATGACTACAGATCAATGCAAAAAGGAGGAGGAGTGTGATTAGGAACTAGCTCATATGCGGACATCATTAGACCTACTCTTGAAGCATATTATGGGTGCTGGTGCTAGAAAGGTAAATGCAGTGGAAGATCAAGGGCAGGAACCAGGGCAGGAGCATTCAGATTTTGAGGAGGCAAACTTCTTGGACAATCAGGTGATGAATTTTCGGGCCAACGCCCAAGAGTTTGGACAAGACACTTGGCGCCAAGGTTCCAAAAACCAAGGTTAAAACCAAAATCGGGACAACTACAATCGAAATGGGTATAGGGATAGGATCTGATGTTGTGAGCGAGAGGGAGAATGGTGAAAGAATAATGGTTATCACAACGACCACACAGGTTTGTATGTTCCTTCTAATGCACGTGAGGGTGAGACTGGACCCTCAAGACTAGAGAACATGATGGGTGAGATGCTCAAAAAGGTAAAATCCACCGATGATCAGCTGAGGGACATTCGGGCGGATATATCGGGTATGAACTAGAAAGTTGAATCACATGTAACTGCGATCAAACAGATTGAGTAGAAGCTTGGACAGATGTCGGCGTCGCTAAAACAGAGGTAGAAGGGAACTAGCAACACAATGAAGCATCCAAAGAATGGAAGTCACTGTATAGCTATGATGACTAGGAGTGGAAAGACCACAGTTGACCCCCCTCTACCTATTGTAGTTGAGATGGAAAGGCAAAAGGAGATGGAGCTTGGTGAGGAAGTTGAGGTTTTTTAGCATGAGCTCACAGGTGAGGCTGAGTTGATTGAGGCTCTAGTTGGTGCAAAGGAGTCCGAAGCTAATAATGGTAAGAAGTGATAGGGCACGTAAATTTATAAGGCTATCCCTCGACCACCACCACCATTCTCTCAAATGATGAAGAAGAAGGCGGATGATGGTAAGTTTCAAAAATTTCTCTTTATGCCTAAATAGTTATCTATGAACATACATTTGTCAAGGCATTAGAGTAGATGCCTGGATATGCCAAGTTTATGAAGGGCCTAATGACCAAGAAGAGGTCTGTAAGCTATGAGCCAATAGGTAACTTGCATCATTGCAATGCTATAGCTTCATGGTTCCTTGCTCAAAAGAAGTAGGGTCCAGGTGCCTTCACCATTCCATGCACGATTGGTGATTTTGAGTTTGCGAAGGCACTTTGTGTTTTAGGTGCAGGCATCAACCCGATGCAAATTAGTTGTATTCAAATAGCTGGGATTGGGAGCCCCCTCACCAACATCAATGCAACTATTGATGGTAAACCATATAGTTAAAAAGCCCGTAGGGATCTTAGTTGATGTGTTTGTCAAGGTGGAACATTTCATCTTCCCAGCGGACTTCATAATCCTAGATTGTGAGATCGATTTTGAGGTCCTCATTATCTTGGGGTGACCATTCTTGGCCATAGTGAGAGCCTTGGTAGATGTGGAAGCTAGCCAACTAAAGTTCAAGCTTACTAAAAAGGAGGTCACTTTTAACGTTTGCCGGTCAATGAAGAAGCCAAATGAATTCAGGGTTTTCTTAGGAATAAATGATGATTCTGAGTTTCTTGATGAATTCTGAGTAGTCAAGAGACTTGCATCATGCCTCAATATTAAATCAAGCACTTCTTGGAATGCAACCCATGTGGCGGTTTGGTGAGGTTTGAGTAACCAGAACACCTGCATCGTGTCGCAATGTTAAATCAAGCGCTTCTTGGGAGGCAGCCTAAGTATCTTAACTTTTGTGCATTCAATATGTAGGTGAACAAAAAATAAGTGGGTGAAAATTGCAGCAGAGGACTGTACTACGAGTCGTATGACTCGTAGTATCGTCTGTAATTTAAGGAAGAGACTGAGCTAAAGCATGAGTTTACTTTATGGTTGGATATTACGAATCGTACCTAAGTTTTATGGGTCGTAGTACTTACTATAATGGTAAACTATTCCAAGTGTGGAAGTTCAAAAAAGTGACGACCTACGGGCCATAGTACGGTTCGTATCTTCATGGTACGAGTCGTACCATGTATTTGTAGGTCCCTAGGTAAGTTTCCGAAGTCTTCTTCTATGGGTCCAAGGGACGAGCAGTAGGTCAAACCTATGAATCGTGGTACGGGTCGTGATGTTCTGATTTAATGAATGTGACCCGACTCGACCCAGATTCCTCAGAAATTTACCCTCACCTGTTTAAAATTAAACTTCTCAAAATTCTACTCGTACGCAAACATAAGCTATCATATCCAAAACTATCACCTAACTCTCGCACACCTGTAACTCAAAATTCCCATGAAATTCAAGCTCAAATTGGTGCAATATTACTCCTGCACAATTGAAATTCATACCCTAAATCAAGAAGCAAGCAACCACTTGAAAACTTCAAGTAAGTAATGATGTTTAAAATTGAGAAAAGCTTGCTCTGTATGAACTTATGGATGACTATGATTTCTCAAACTCACCAAAAATGGGTTTAGGAAGATGATTAGTAGCTTGTGTGATTCTGTTGAATGGGTAGAACTTCGAAATGCATAAAACACTAAATTGGGTTGGTAAAAAATTGAGTTACGGGGTATGACCTAAGTTGGGATAGAACTGGGTATGCATAAAAAATGAAGATTGGTAGCCAAAAATGGGGAAGTCTGAGTACCCAAAACAAATAATGTGTTTACCTGAACAACTGAACAAAGATAAAGAGGTGGGCAGGCTTCACGAGTCTTCCTACTACTCATGGTTTCATACCACGACTCGTATGATAACTCGTTGGGACTGTCCCAGGTCAATAAAAGTGCAAGAGTTGGTACGAAGCCTGTTACGATTTGTAAGATCCTATTATGAGTCGTACCTAGTGATCGTACGATAAGGCAGTAAGTGTCAAAGTTCACAAGTAATGGTACACCCTTTTGTATGAATCGTAGAACCCAATCACGAACGATAACATGAGTCATAAAAAAAGACAGTAACTCTGAAATTCAGGAAAATCCTCCTACAACTCTTAGTATGAACCGTCCCTGCCTAGTAGAAGTCGTACGAAGAATTCGTGATAGAATCAACATGAACTACGAGTCTTAGTACGAGTCGTACCTCCATGGTACGACCCGTACGTTAGACTCATAGAAAAGTACAGAGGATAATTTTTCTTGCTTTTTTTTCTCAGAGCTTACATAGTAATTGTTTTCTCCACAGGTACAATGACAATGAAGAAAAGAGCAACCAAACCTACCCCGGACAAGAGAGCTAGAGCAGAGATAGCTGCTTAAAAGGTGTTGAGATGAGCACTTCGACTCTGATCAAGTAGGAAGCTCCCCTAGTGTTTTAGTGGAAGAGTAACGAGTTGAGACGTCTGACATTGATGAGCCACGGACCACTAGGGCTCAAGCAAAGGCACCGGCCGAAGACACTTCTGCTACTCTGGTTACTGCTCCTCAGTCTGAAGAGGGAGCAGAAGAACAGGTTCATGAGTCCGGGAGTGACTCTAATGACGATGAGGGGTCCGAGGATGCCCAATCCGAAGATGGCAACAACGAGGCTAGGTCTGAAGAAGGAGATGCTGCGGAGGAAATTGAGCAGACCCCTCCTACAACAAGGTGTACTATGAGGTGGCATGTGCCTGGGGCATAGGAGATCTATGAGCAGGGCATGGCGCTCACATCGAAGAAACACCCCAGGCACAACATTTAGGATGAACCATGGATCCTCAGTAGTTCCTTGAATGCGGTTGAGGAGATAAAGCAGATCTTTAGCTTCTATGGGTTCGATTGGATGGCTAGGACCCCTGATTGATACACTGCAGAGATGGTCAGGGAGTTCTATCCCAACTATTATGAAATTTTAGAGTAGAATGCATAGATCGGTAGTGACTGAAGGAGCAACCCAAACTTGACAAGGTATTAGTCCGGGGAAAAAAAGTCAAGATATCAGAGAAAATCATTGCCCGCATACTCTATGGGCAACAATTCATAGATCCATCATCCACGACAGAGTTCAACCACCAATAGATTCCTTGAAATAGGTGAATCAGTTGGTTTATGAGGATAGACAGAGCCCACTCAGGTTGTTAGTCAGAGTCATACTGAGGATAAAGAGGAAGCTGAGTGGGTGGCTGGTGGAAAGCAGGTTACCAAATCTTCACTGAACTTCATAGCGAAGGCCTGTTAGACACTAGTCCACCAAAGACTGATGCCAACCAGTAATGATAAAATGCTCAGCACAGATAGGGCAGCTCTGGTAGCATGCATCATGTACCGGTATAAAATAAATATCTCGAGGGTGATAGCAAATTAGATCCAGGATCATGCTCCACGGTTAGCACCACCATGCCATTTTCGAGCCTTATTACCAGATGTGCAGAGACATTGGGGTTCGAATGCTGAAAGATGTTTATGTTGATATTGGAGGCAAGAGGATGGCAGATATAGAATCGATCCGGAATAAAATGAACCCAGTGAGCCGGGATAGACTTCCTACCGCAATTCTAGTAGCACAGGAATTTAGAGGACAGCAGGTTAATGACCCCACCTTAGTAGATCAGGACGAACACAAGATATAGTGGCTGGCCATATAGAGGCAGTGCCCAATACTTCATCTGCATCTTTGATGGGTCTCCCGAGCCAGACACCGACTGGGTATGTGTTGGTCCCTCATGATTTCCTCTTAAATATAGAAAAAAGGCTGACGGTGACAGAGAAAAGAGTTTAGTCTATGATGTAAAAAGTCAAGTCTTGGGTGAAGGCAGAGATTGAGAAGAACGTGAGGGGGTTGCTTGGCCAGATTGATAGATTCGAGTGCTGATTCAACGAGCGCTTAGCGGAGCATTCGAACACTGGTAGTCTCCAGGAGGAGTAGCGGGCTCTTCGAAGCCAAGTGACCGAGTTGACATCTAGAAAACCGGCAAATCTAGAAGCCCCTACTCTTCTGGACATAGACGCTGAGCTTGATGAGGAGCTAAACTTAGAGGCGTATTGGGACCCGATGGTTTCTAGTGGAGAAAAAGAGAAGAAGAGGGTCTTGGAGGAAGTTGAAAATGAGCCCTCAAATAAGAGAGAAAAGAAGGAGAAGAAAGAGAGAAAGCGGGCGAGAGTAGAGAGCCTGCAGACTCACGATGCACATATGTTGGAGTTGCAGGAGCAATCCAGAGGAACGGGGAGATCCACTACTTCCCAGAGAGTGATTGCAGGTGGCGAGGAACCTTAGGGGGAGTCACATTCAGATAGAGTAGAGCCTGAGGTTGCAAAAGTGATTTCTAGTGATGCGGGGGTAACCAATCCCCCAACAGAGGTACCATTGAGTGCGCCGGCCACCACTAGAACCACTGATGCAGCAGAGGTACCACCTTCGCAGGATGACAAGATCGCTTAGTGCGCTACAGGTATGTCCCTTTCCCTTGTTATTATGTATTTTATGCTTCGAGGATAAAGTATGTGATCTTGGGCAGAATTTCATGCCCAAGTGATACTCAAATACTTCATTTTTACTTGTTTATCTATTGTTATGTGTACATTCTTATGTGATTCTTAGGTAAATGTGAATTTATACTAACCAACATGATTAGTGTTGTTTTGCAGTTAGAAGGAATTTTGGGAAGCTAATCTACAAGTTGGTGAAGTGCAGGAATGGACTCAAAAGCAAGAAGTGGAAGTTGACAAGGGAAGCTGGCAAAAATAGGGGCTCCGCGATGGCTCCGTGTCACACTACCATCCGGAGGCATTCTTCCTGGGAGGATAAATTGTGTCAAATTCCAGTGAAGGTGCGCGATAGCACCATGGAATGGAGGCAATGCTCCGCGATACACGCTGTGCCACGCTGAGGTGCATTTATCTGGGAGACGAGTTCCAGTGGGGGTCCGTGATAGCACCGTGGCACGGAGGCAGTGCTCCGCGATACACTCCGTGCCACGTTGCTTGTTATTTTCGGGAAAAAATCTCAATAGTATAAATAGCACACTTAGGTTTTATTTTAAGTATTCTTACATTTTTGGAGCAAGAACGTGGTTAGTAGGCAGTTCAGAGGACGAAATTCTAGGGTTAATTCTCTTCCTTTTTCTCTTTAATTTCAATTGCTTGTATGAATTCTACTTGTTTGAAGATGTTTAATCCACAAATGAG
>JACEIK010006241.1:72180-86262 GCA_018107945.1 Datura stramonium | reverse complement strand
GTCTGGGACAGCAGATACTGAAAAGGTGACATAATGGAGATAGGGACCTACTCATTAACATGTAGGTTTACAACTGAACTTCACAATCTCTATCCATATTACTGGAGTGTATGCTCCAAACAATTATATCGAAAGGAGGCTCGTATGGGAGGAAGTGGGGGCAGTCAGAGGAATCGTGGAAGGGCCATGGATAGTATGCGGTGATTTTAATTTGAGCAGATTGCCTTCAGAAAAAAGGAACTGTGTGTACAGAACCAAAGGTATGAAAGAATTCTCAGACTTCACTGAAGTTTGAGATTAATTGACTTACCAATGGAAAATTCAACATACACCTGGTAAAGGAGACACCCATGAAGCTGCATCAAGAATTGACAGAATCTTGATATCGGAAGAAAGGATGATATCTTCAACAATTTCAACATAAATCCTCTACAGAGGCTAGTCTCAGATCATGTGCCTATTGCATTACAAGCGGGGACTTGGAATAGAACAAAAGGGTACTTCAAGTTTGAGAATTGGTGGTTACAAGCTGAGGGCTTTACAGAAAAGGTGAAAGAATAGTGGAACAACTTTGAATATATTGGGAGGCCAGACTACATTTTAGCTAGTAAACTGAAGGCACTCAAAAATAAGCTAAAGGTATGGAATAGGACCACTCAAGGGAATTTGGGAACTCAGAGGAGTCACTTACTTGACAAACTTTCTGATTTGGACACAGTGAGAAAGAACAGACTGCTAACCCAAGAAGAAATCATGGGTAAAGGTGAATTGTTACTTCAATATGAGGAACTGATAAAAAAAGAAAAAATAGCATGGAGGCAGAGATCAAGGGCCCTCTGGCTGAAATATGGGGATAGGAATACAAAGTTTTTTTTCATAGGATTGCAAATGCTCACAAAAGATACAATAACATTGATCAACTCAACATTCAAGGGGAAATTATAAAAGATGCAGCCAAAATTGAAGGAGATAGTCAGGTTCTACCAGAGGCTATACATAGAAACAGTTCATTGGAGGCCAACTTATTCACAACCAAACTGTCCAGAATTGTCATCAGCAGAGAGAGAGAGAGAACCTACAAAGAAGATTTGAGGAAGAAGAGGTGCTGGAATGTCTTAAAATGTGTGCAGGGGACAAAGCTCCAGGACCAGATGGTTATACCATGGGTTTCTTCATAAAATGCTGGGACATAGTTAAGCAAGATATTATGAGCACTCTTAACCACTTCTATGAGCATGAAAAGCTTGAGAATAGCTTCAATGCAACTTTCAAAGCACTTATTCCTAAAAAGATGGGAGCAAATGAGTTGAGAGATTTCAGGCCCATTAGCTTAATTGGCTGTGTTTACAAGATTATCTCCAAAGTCCTAACAGAAATGTTAAAAGGAGTAATGACAAAGCTAGTTGATGTTCAGCAGATGGCTTTTATCAAAGGCAGACAATTCATGGATGCTGTCCTAATTGCCAATGAAGGAGTGGGTGCCAGGATGAAGCAAAATGGAGCAGGAATCCTCTGCAAACTTGACATTGAGAAGGCCTATGACAATGTCAACTGGAATTACCTATTTGGAACACTTGAGAAGATGGGATTTGGTCAGAAATGGATACATTGGATAAAACACTGCACCTCTACAGTATGCTTTTCATTGCTAGTAAATGGTGCTCCTCCAGGTTTCTTTAAAGCCCAAAAGGGACTCAGACAAGGAGATCCCTTATCTCCATTCCTCTTTTTACTGGCAATGAGGGTTTGAACAATATGATCACAACTGCCAACAACAGGGGATGGATTAGAGGTTTTTATATGAATAGACAAGGTCGGGAGAGCCTAGAAATCACACAAATGCAGTATGCAGATGATACATTGATTTGTTCTGGAGATGAAGTTGATCAACTGAGGTACCTGAGAACAATTCTAGTGCTATCTGAAGGTATTTTTGGCCTACATGTTAATTGGAGAAAGAGTTTCTTGTATCCAATCAATAATGTCCCAAACACGGAGTAGCTGAGTTCTATACTTGGAGGGAGGTAGGAAGACTACCTACAACTTATCTAGGTTTGCCACTAGGAGCCAAATCAAAGTCAGCAGAGATTTGGAACCCAGTGATAGAAAAATGTGAAAGGAAGCTGGTTGTATGGAAGGGAGAATACCTATCTCTAGGAGGTAGAGTAACTCTCATCAACTTAGTTCTAGATTCCTTACCAACTTATATGATATCATTGTTTTCAATCCCAACAGGAGTGGTTAGCAGACTGGACAAAATTAGAAGGAAGTTCTTGTGGCAAGGGAACAGAGACAAAAAAGGGTACAATCTGGTCAAATGGGAGTCCGTGATAGGGGACAAAAAACTTGGGGGACTAGACATAAAAAAATTGAAAAATCACAGTAAGGCACTGAGAATGAAATGGTTTTGGAAATATGCAAATAATACCCAACAACTTTGGAAGAAGGTGATCAATGCAAAGTATGAGGAGGAAGATAAATGGATGAAAAAGGAAGTAGCAACCCCTTATGGGCTGAACCTTTGGAGATCCATTAGAGGGTTGTGGAAAGAACTCAAGCTGCACACTAGGATAAAGGTGAACAATGGGGAGAGAACTAAATTTTGGAAAGACAAATGGATCGACTATGGTATATTGGAGTCACTATTTCCAGACATTTACAACCTAGCTCATCACCAGCAGAGCTACATAGTAGAAATCTGGGCAAAAGGTGGCTGGAATTTTACATTCAGAAGGCAACTTAATGACTGGGAGATGCAAAGAATCTCTGAATTTCTTAACACTATAGAACACTTTCCTGGATGCCTTCAGCAGAGTATGGACAGACTAGTATGGATAGACAAAGGAAAGGGGATGTTTTCAGTGGGCAAAGCTTACAGAAGAATGAATCAACCAAATCAGCTGATTGCCAACTGTCCATGGAAAAGCATTTTGAGGACAAAAATACCATACAAGGTATCCTGTTTCATATGGTTACTAGTCAAAGAGGCTGTACTCACCGAGGAGAACCTGATGAAAAGGGGCGTCAATTTCTGCTCAAGGTGTTTTTTCTGTGGGGAGGAAAAAGAAACAGTAAATCACCTGTTCCTACACTGTAAAAACACAGGAATGCTATGGAGGCTCTTCCTGAATCTAAAAGGCATCTCTTGGTCCATGCCAGGGAGGATCACAGATGCTTTATAAAGCTGGAGGAAGCAGGCTCACACAGCAAGGACAGACCCAAATGGAGGATGATCCCTGCCAGTATCTGGTGGACTATGTGGAAGGAAAGGAACTCAAGATGTTTTGAGAACTTAGAGAATAGTACGCAACAAGTCAAGCTGAATTGCATACTACTTTTGTGTTTTTGGTGTAATCAACTATGGGCTAAAGATCCTGTTTCTATTATTGATGGATTAGACTCACTATAGAAATATGATCATACGCTACAGTAGGATTCTGTAAATAGGGAGGCGGTACTACTCATGTATTGCTCATTTTTGTTTAATGATATATACAAAGTTACCAGTTTCAAAAAAAATAATAATAGTGTGTTTATGGGGAAGTGACCTTGTTGGATCAGAACTTGGTATACTATTGACAGAAATTTTACCTTCTTTGTGTGCAAAGATCTTTTGGGAAAGTGTGCTACTTGGATGAAAAATTATTATACTTATAGCCACAATTTTGCTTGTCCAAGTAACAGGCTAGTTCTCCAAAGAATAAAATAAAATAAAATAGGCTAGTTTGAGATGAGAAGGTATGCTTAATTTCTTCATTGTGATGAATGTAGTGATAGAAAACCCCATCGAGAAATAGAACTGACTAATCCTAAGTCAAAGGATCGAGAAACTCAACGCCACTATTCTTGAACAACTTGGAGCCGGGCCTTCTTTTCACACTATTACGGATATGAAAATAATGGTCAAAATCGGATTCAATTGTCAACTACTCCTATTGGAAATAGGATTGACTATCGATTCCGAAGGAACTGGAGTTACATCTCTTCTCCATTCAAGATTTCTTATGCGTTTCCACGCCCCTTTGAGACCCCGAAAAATGGACAAATACCTTTTTCTTAGGAGCACATACAAGATTCGTCACTTCAAAAAGATAATGGTAACCCTACCATTAACTACTTCATTTATGAATTTCATAATAGAAATACATGTCCTACCGAGATCGAATTTGGAACTTGCTATCCTCTTGCCTAGCAGGCAAAGATTTACCTTCGTGGAAGTCCAACTACATTGCCAGAATCGATGTTGTATATTTGAAAGAGGTTAACTTCCTTACTTCTCTCATGGTACACTCCTCTTCCCGCCGAGCCCTTTTTCTCCTCGGTCCACAGAGACAAAACGTAGGACTGGTGCCAACAGTTCATCACGGAATAAAGGACTTACTAAGTCGGGATCATTAACTAATACTAATCTAATATAATAGAAAAGAACTGTCTTTTCTGTATACTTTCCCTCGTTCCGTTGCTACCGCAAATAAGATCTCAATTCCAGCGATAGTTTCATTACATCTTACAACTAGAATCTCTCTTTTTTCTGATCCAGTTCCTCCACCAACGCGAACCCCAGTTAGATTCAGGCATGCTACACTTTTTAGTTATTAGGAGAACCCAAGTACTCTGTTTCGGATTCAAGAAACAACTCTCACAGATCTTTTTTCCTTTGGAAAGATACAGAGAGAAACAATCAACCTATTGATATTCGAAGACTCAACGAATTCTTCCAATGTATCATTTTTGGGTCCAATGGAATTCATAGGTATAGGAAGAAGCCTTATCAAATAGAGATTTTTTCTTTCGATCATATTTCTATTGTTAATACGATATATTGTCTGGAATGGGTGTAAATATAAATTCCCACGTTTTAACTTAAAAAAATAATGCAACTATAGTCTTCCTTTTGCTAGCTGCTCAGCAAACAGTGAGAACATTATTCATAATTCTCTAAATTTCTTTCTAGTAATCTCGACTTTTGTGTTTCGTTGTCATGGATTACGTCTCCTATCATTTTATATTTGTTTTGACAATTTTTCTTTATTTTGATTGAACCTGCAGAGGACAGGAATAACTTGGAAAAGTTAACGCTTGCTGTTCTCACTCATTTGCCAACTGCAGTACTTTATGTTCATGATTTATCTGGAGAATGTGGGATGTCACCTTCTGATCAGGTACCTCAGATTTCTCTGTTTTTGGTTTTTACTGTAACTTTGATCTTCAAATTAAATCTACTTGTGGAGAGATGGATTCCTTATTGTTTTATACCAGAATGGTTTAACGTGGAGGTGGGATCTATTATATATCTGAAGTAACTATGCACGTGTTAGAACTTGCATATTCATGATTTTGATAAGCTATTTTATTTGATTTTCCAAATAATGAGAAGAAGGATATATTGAGAACAGTCATGAACGGACGTACTAGAACTTGCATTCTAGTCATTTAGAAAACTGTTTTCTCCAAATAATGAGAAGATCGATTGGATAAGAATGGTCACGAGCTTGTAAAGTGTACATATTTTCTGTATCAGGAGCTAGTTAAGTATATTAGTAAATAAATATTAGCTGTGCTATATAAGAGTTTCCAGTGAATACTTACCAACTGTCGCTTACAAACTGTTTTATTGGTTATAATTTTTTTTCTTGTTTCTTCTGTTTGATTGGGGGATTGGCTGTCCGTCCCCAAAGATGAAAGAGTTGTAAATATGCATCAATAATCTGGAAGTCTTAGGATAATGTCAATGCACTTTGTGGTACTGGTTTTTGCTACAACCAGTTTTCATGTCAATACGCTTTGTGATACTGGTCTTTGCTACAACCAATTTTCAGTCTTTTCTATCTTTTCTCATATCGTAGAAAAATGGTTGATTGCTAAGTATGGTTTATGCAGTTTGTGATCTATAAGGAAATGAGAGAGAGATTTAGCAGCCATATTTGGCTTGATGTCGTGTCCAAATGTGACTTACTGCAAGCATCTCCTGTCATCTTTGCAACAGATGATTGTAATGTTGATAATTTTGAGCTGGTGAGATATAGGAAAATGGGACCTGATGGAGCCTTAAATGTGTCGGTAAAGAATGAGATTGGTCTTCATGAGGTACCATTCTGTTCCCCTTATTTGCTATTATTATAGATGAAAGAGCAGCTTGCTTTACTTAAACATGTATGAGTTTCCGAAGTGTCACGAAATGCAAGTGTTAGAACTTAATACAGAATTTGGGGATCCATTTTGCAGTTGAGATAATTATTTCTTCTTACTGGTGATAATTTAGCCATCTATGATCCTCTGGGAGATTCGAATCGCCCCTCTATATCATTCTCTATGTCATTTGATATTGAATGACACATCTAAGAGATTTGACATGCTCACAGTTGTTCTTTGTACCTGTTGAGTGTGGTTATCTACAACATGTATTCAAGATCATCTCACTAATTATATACCTCTCAAGGTCTTGAAGTTTTTATCCCTCTTAAAAAAATGCTGCCAGGCACTAGTTTCGAGGTAAGTTTCTAACTGAAGTCTTTCCACTTCACTTAGTGGTTTCCCGGCTGTGTTTTTCATCATTCACTCCTTAGTGATTGCTGGAAAGCGTTGGCTCAAGGCATCAAAATGGTTTACAAAATTTATCTTATTCTGGGGGTTAAGTCATAAGATATAACCGAATGTCACACTGAATTCGAACAGTGATATGATTGGGTAGAACATAGGAAGAATCTAATGAGAAGGATGCTGATTAGCAGGAAGATTCTCTTATGGATATGCCAGTTAATGCGTAGAATCGAGGTAACACTTTTAAGAGGTGGAAAAATGGATACCATGATTCTTCTGTCTATCAATAACCGCATGCATTGCACGGTGGATGTGAAGAAGTAGACCATTATCTCGGCAATAATGAGCCAAGCTAGTATTTGCGGTGAATCCCTTGATTTATTGGTCTGATGGCTGTTCAAGGACACAGGAGGTCAGTTATTATTTTACGAGAGACATCGTTTGATGGAGTGACGCAGCAGCGAAAACCGGAGGTCTCATCAACAAGAGAATAGTAATTACTACAAGTCGGCAAATAGTTAGTACTAGTGAAAAACATGATGCAAACACTGAAGGAACATATGTTGAGTGTTTTGCATTAACAAGGAGTAAATAAATGGCAGTCCTCTGAAAGGATACAGGTGAAGCCTGCAACAGGGAATTACATCCGAGTTAAGGGAGATCCATATCCTTCGAGCTCAGATCTTCTAAATAGATGTATGGTTGGCAGGTTCATTGGAGATTATGAGAACCCAAATTGCAAAGAGGTACATCAATGGATTTATAGCACATGGAAAGATGCCAATGGAGCCAGGTGTATGATAGGAATGGATTCGAATTTCTATTTGAATTTCCATCAAGGAAGATGGCAGAGTGCATGGCTGTTGGCAAATGGAAATGTCAGGAAAGTACTTTGGATCTAAAATGGTGGTCTACAACATCCGGGTGTATTCCGGCATCCACTGTATAAGATTGAGTGTGGATTAGAGTTCTAGGGTTACCACTTTACCTGTGGGACCAAAAAATTATGAAAAGATAGGCGAAAGGTGCGGCGGACGGTTGGAGACGAGGAAACAGAACTGAAGAATCATCTGCGGTGGGCAAGAATCAGAGTAAAGGGACCATCGGAGAAGATCTCTCTGTCGGTGGAGATAGAAAATAGTGGTATTTTTCTTGAATTCCTAGTACTTATCGAGCAAAGGGTACAGGGAAGCAGCCAACTATTAATGGAACAGAGCACATGGGAGGGGTCAGGTGAGGTTCTTAAAATTAGAATCTTATCAAAATGCTGGAGCTGGCTGTAGTGGTGCCAAAAAGGATGGGGTTGTATCACGTGGAAATTTTAATCAAGAAGAGTTGGTAATGGGCTGACTTGACATATATTACAAAGTGTGCTTGGCATCCTGTCTTCAAATGGAGTGGAGGTTTTGAGTGGAGGAAATAAGGCCATCACTTTATCAAAAAGAACGGGCGGTTTCAGCCCAAAAAGAAGCAGAAGGACCTTGAAAATCTTTATTACTTTCTCATTTCAATTTGTTTGTCCTACTTTCCTATATAGTCCGTTTTGAAAAGAATGTCTCTTTCTTTCTTTTGCAACTCTTTAAATTCAACTTTCCACATAACATGTTTAAGACCATAAGATTAAAGGATATTTTTGTACATTTTGTATCTCTTTCATTTAAGATCACAAGATTCAAAAGTCTTCTTTACTTTCTTGAACTCTGTGTCAAGTCAAAACCAGACAAAGAAATTGAAACCGAGGGAGTATATGATTGAGTATAGTTCTAGGCTTTCTTTAGCTAAAACAAATGAACGGAGTAGAGACCCAATGCTAAATAGGAGTTGAAGCTTCAACGGTTCAATCCAACACAAGTCACGTAGACTTAACTACGACATCGGACGGTGAATTCGAGGAAGATAGGAGAAGTTGCATAACCAGTCGAAGCGGAGAATCAAATGGTTTTATTCGAGGGACATAATTCATCAACAACAAAGGAGAGGAAATTGCTAGAACCACATATTCAGGAGCTCGAAACCACACTTTGGGTGTTCAAGAATGTTATTAGGATGAAAATTGATCAAAGAAGGCATGCAAAGAAGTTAGAGGAAAGGAGGAGCATTTGTTCTACATCAACATCTAAAGGTTGCAACGAGGCCCAAAATTTGATTTTCAATGTCAAATACAGAGATGGAGAGCCAAGAAGTAGGGGTAAGGGTTGTAGCCAGGAGTCGAGGTTGGCTCTCGTGTCAAACGTTGGGTCCTGGGCGATCGATAGTGTCACGACTCGAGCTGGGACCTTGGATTGAGACACGGAATCTAGAACCACAAATGGCTCCAAGCTAATCCATGGTACATACATAGCATGGCTGAAGAGCATAATCAAGCAGAAATCAACATATACATGAATAAGCGGAAGACTAAATATCATAAAGCATATATCAGGCGATAATATCACAATGCTCAATCACAAAACTGAATGTACTAAGTCTATGTCTGAAAGTCTCTACTATCTGATGAGATACTGGGACAAAGCCCCAGCTAACTCCAACTATGAAACTGAAATGACATAATCAACATAACTAAATGAATGTCCTCTGAAGATGAGGACTCACCCAATAGGGGCTAAACTGGACTGATACAGGAGCGAGCTATCGGCGAGATTGAGCTGGATCACCCGAACCTATACCATGAGATGATATAGCATAGAGTATGCAGTCAATACTTTGAATATACCGAGTATGTAAGGTAAGTAAAACATGCTTAATAAAACGTTAGCGGAATCATGCATATAAATTATATAAATCAGGAGAGTAAGGACTGCATGCTAAAGGCCATATTTGAGATACACATAATCATAAGCTATTTATCATAAATTGAACATAATGACTCAAGATTTAAAAATAGAGATCATATGACTTGTCATAAAACATAATATCATTGGATCAATGATATTATGTTCAACCTCATAAACTAATCATTGGATCAAACGTGTCATAAAACATAATATCATAAGTCATGAACATGAGTACCTGAAATCATGAGGAACAATGGGAGACTCGTCATAATCGATAACCACCATGTATGAATGCATGATGGTACCACGTCTTGTCCACGTGGAGGATAGCCATCCTAAGCCTTGCCAGGGAGAAGGACGAATAAGGTGTGATATCACAGTGTGCCCTCGGGCAGAGAAAGCACTCTCTTGAGAGGTCCCAGATATATACCTATGTTGGCGTGTAGTTTATGAGACTGGGGAACCTTGGAACCCCTAGCCTACTCGATGCTAAACACTACTCTGAAAACATGCATATTGCTCATATAATCATATTATAAACTGATCTTGTTAGCCTTGGCTAAAATCATAATAAACATACTTAACTTGCCTGGGCTTGCCCAAGTGATAGAATCATACATACTTGAAATTGACTTCCATACTTCAAAATCATGAAATCTTAAGTTTAGAGTTTACAAACATTCATGCATACTAGATAACTCATCATGCTTGAAATCATGGATCATAGACTTGAATTTTCATAAAACATGCATAATAGGACATAATTTCTAATGACTTGAAATCATGAATTTATAATCAAATTAAGTGTAAAATTTTCCCATTAGACTTAATTTATACATTAGAACATGAGGGGATTGGATCCATAAATATAGTATAAGATAATTTCATAGAATTGGG
This sequence comes from Datura stramonium, assembly GCA_018107945.1. Classification (NCBI taxonomy): domain Eukaryota; kingdom Viridiplantae; phylum Streptophyta; class Magnoliopsida; order Solanales; family Solanaceae; genus Datura; species Datura stramonium. Next base: position 76,051 of record JACEIK010006241.1, on the reverse strand, counting down.
TTAAAACCCTAGAAATCAATACACTTGATTAGAAACTTGAATTCATGAATTAGAGGAGAAATTTGGGCATATTAGTGGAAGGAATCCCCCATTCATGTCCCTACATACCTGGGTACAGTGATTTCCAAACTGGTCTTGAAAGCCCAAGAGAATTAAGGAAGAAATTGAGGAGGAATTCTAGTTTGAACTTGGAAGAGAATTTCAATTCAATGCATGCATGGGAGCCTAATGGCTTAGGCTAGGCTAAACCCTTTTAAAACACTCATTACACGGCTCAAAACGACGTCATTAAAGAGTTAGGAGCTTGGGAATTTACAAAACTACCCTCGGGAATTTGCATGAAAAACCTGACAGCCAGCTACAACAACCCATCCAACGAGTCGTCGGTGAATTCGACAGCTCGTTGGATCCATCCGTTGTATCTAGGTTACTCCTGGTATCATTCTGATCCTATGACCATCGAATGAACAGGACGAATCGTTATAGGAAGCGACGACTCGTCACTCATTTTGTTACCACTGCTCCTCACCTGCCTTGCTTCAAAACTCCCTACAGGACGAATCGTTATAGGAAGGCAGGTGGCCTTGCTTCAAAACTCCCTACAATGGATCCACACAACGGGTTGTTACTTGCCCTAACGGGTCGTTGTATCTGCCCGTTGTCTCTAAACCAACTTCGACCCTTTACTGAACTCCACTCAACGACTGCTTAGAACGACCCGTTGAATGCACCAACTAGTCGTTGCTAGGCTCGTTGTTTCTGGGAGGCCTTAACTGGAAGCTTACAACGAATCACATAACGAGTCGTTGTTGGACAACGAGTTGTTCCTTGAGTTGTTTTGTGACCCTGGTGTAGATTTTCTTGATTTCTATGATTCAACCCTCGAGTATGATCTTAGAGACTTTTTGGGTGTTACAGATAGTCGAGTCACGGGTCGGGACCCGTTTCAGGGTGATGAGGTTTAAGGAAAGTATGAAAATATTTTCCTGATTAAGGAATGTTTTGAAAAATATTCTCCTTTATGTAGGGAAGTCATTTTCCTTAAATTAGAGGAAAATAAGCCCATTTGCAAAATATTTTTCAAAACATTTAAGCCGGTTAGACATGAGAATATTGAAAAATATTCTTCTTCCTACCAAACACACCCTCAATAACAGCATGTTTTAGATGTTCCTACACCCTTACACAATTTAATGGGAGTGCAATTGGTGGATATATGATGGATAATATGAGTTGATCCATATTTGACCCACTTTTAAATGATTAGATACCCAATTCATTTAAAATAGATTGGGTCAAGCGGATAACCATAAATTTTACCCATTTTTCCACCTCTAGTTATGTTTGATGCCAGTACTGATTAGTTGAGATTTTCGCGAGCTATTCTTTTTATTTTTGAAGCTATGTCTGGTCTATGTCTGAATTGGAGGAAAAGCAGAATGATGCCAGTCAAAGGAGTGACAGACCTGCAGCCTGCTAGCAGGGGTCCTTGGTTGTGAGATAGGTTCCCTTCCAACATCTTATTTGAGTCTATTTCTGGGGTCAAAGAATAAAGCCATGGAGGTACGGGGTGGTGTAATATAGAGAGCTGAAAAGAGGTTAGCTAGATGTGAAACTCGGTATTATCTCTGGGAGGCAGGGTGATTTTGACTAACTCTATACTAGACTCATTACCTACATATGTAATATCTCTTCTTCCATTACCTGCAAAGGTGGAAAGAGGTTGGATTTACTGAGAAGGAAATTTTTAATGACAAGGAAGAAAGGTTAATAGAGGTTTTCACTGGAAATCTATTTGCACTAGCAAGGCCGGAGGACTTGGCATAAAGAACTTGAGAACCCATAACAAAAGCCTCTTAATGAGATGGCTATGGAGATAATAATAAAGAAGACCAAGCTCTATGGAAGGAAGTTGTTTAATAAATATGGCCATCAGGGGTATTGGTGCGCAAAGCTTGTAACACCTGCATATGGAGTCGGTGTTTGGAGATCCATCAGAGACCTATGGGCTGCTTTTGCTGATAATGTTGGCTCTATAGTGGGAAATGGAAGGAAACTCATATTTTGGAATGATAATTGGATGGATCGTGGCCCTCTGAAAGAGGTTTTTCCTGATCTTTGCTGCATTAGTACGACACTAGATACCTCTATTGCAGATACATGGAGTCCACATCGCTGGAATTTCTCCTATAGAGGGCCACTCAATGAACGGGAGATTGCAAGATGAACAAGACTTTTGAATTGCAAATAGGGTGGCTAGCATTCCCTAAATGCTGATGAATATACACTTATTTTTGTCAAAAAGCATCTCACTGATTTTAGGATCATTTCTCAAGTCATCTAACTGTTCTTGGGTTAACAAGTATCTTATGCTCACACTTGTAATAGTTTATTTAGCACTGTTTTTTTTCTTTTCTAAAGTTGATATTCTTTAGCACTCGGCAACAAGATCTGATAATTCCGACAAGCTGCTAGTCTTTTTCAGCTTGGACACAATATACATAGCTTATGAGCACCTATCTGAAGTTAGCTGTGAATCATTAGTTTGTTTTTATGAAGATTTAATCGTGTGTAAGAAGCAGAGGCAGAGACATAAACATGGCTGTTGAGCTTTCTTAAGTTTCTGCAGACTTTTGTAATAATCTCGTAGGAGTTGCTTTCACTATCCATAGTTTCTCGGAGTTCATCCTATAGGCTAATATAACACAATAGTCAGCATGAAGTGCTATGTTGTTTCCCTGAAGCTAATTTCTTCGTTAGTACGTTCTGACATCTTCATTGGGTTTTTATAGTTGAAGAAAAGAGTTTACGAGCTGCTTATTTCTCAAGCAGAAAGGATCAAAAATCAAAAGAGCAAGGAGGAAGAGCTGGAAGTTTCAAGCTAGTTGGTTTTATGAATTCCTAACAGATCTCTGGCCTGCTGAAATTTGGGTGCAAGTTTTTGGGCTTGGTAATTAGCTGAATCTGATCATGGTCTATCACGTATATATACTTGTACCTTAGTGATCGATCTGTGGGGACACTGAAACATTTCCAGGTCCAAGAATACAACATGTTTCTTGGCGTATTTCTGACAGTTGGACAATGAGGTCCTATTTTGCTTCACTTCAAGTCTCTTCTATAAGATACCCAGATCATTTGTGAAATGGTGCAGATGGGGTTTCCATATCTGTCATTCCATTCTTTAAGCTTTTAGTTAGAGCAATCTTTGACAAGTTTTAGTCCGTGGTTTATGGATATGATACTGAGATGCACTGGGAGGTTTGAAAGGTCTAAATTTCTGAAGCTCTAATACTGAACTAGCTTATATTTTACAAGTACAAATTGAGTCTGCACTTGGCACCAATGAGTAAGTGTCTGTAAAGTTGAAGTTGATGTACATTACTTTTGGTCTAAAAAAGGAAAGCCTTGTTTCTCTGAGGAACCTTATAACCTTTAAGGTGGGTGACATATTAGTGATTTACATTTTTTTTTCATTAGCAATGACACTGCTGTCTCAACAGTTCTATATGGGATATTTATATGGCCCAATAATTATTTGGTCAGTATGAAATTGGATGTAGTTAAGGTTGAGCAGAGCAGTTAACTCTCCGATCCTCAAGAGGAAAGGGAAATTTGCTGGTGATTTTTAATGTTCTCTTTTATTCTTATCTTTTGAATATATATATTCTTTTTACCCTCTATCTCTTCCATTTCACACATGTGAGGAACACTTGTAAAAAAAAAATTGTTTTTGCCTATTTATTGATACAAATATTTACTATAGTAAAATACTTTCTAACTCTCATATTTTTGTTATTTAAGAGTAAAACAAGTCACAAATTTCATTATATATATTCACATGAATGAGAAGATATTGCTTACTCATTAT
>JACEIK010006241.1:47566-69842 GCA_018107945.1 Datura stramonium | reverse complement strand
ATATCTAAAAGGATAAAATTATATTAAAATAGTGCCCACAATTATGATCATAACTTTTACGAGAAAAAGCTACTAGTGTTTGCTTTTTTTTTACACTTATACTCTTATTTTTTTAATTGTTAAATTGGTTAACAAGTACATTATTTTTTTTGATACACAAAATCATTAAATTAATTTATTATCCACTTTTGTTTATAACAACTAAATGAGATTTAAACGTCAAATGTCAGTATATATATATAACAACACTTCACTATAGCAACCATCATGTCATGCCCCACCTTGGGAGGCATGACTAGCACCTAATGCCATATTGGGATCTGAGCTGATCTGGCTGCGCATATGCACCTTTGGTGCCTACCATCGACTCAAAATTAAGAAAACAAACTGCTATATCTCTCTGTAAACACAGCCTCGGACCGACAAGGCCACGCAACACCTGTAAAAGAAAACAGTTAACTCAACCAGCATAACAATAAAAGGGATCCATTGTTGGCCGACAACACTACCATGTTGTCTAGTTATAACAGAAAGAAAACAGACAGTCATATTCATACTATAGCCGACAAGGCTGCTAACTAATTAGCTAAACTAGTGTCACGACCCAAACATAAACCCGGATCGTAGACACGGGACAAGGAGTCCCGAGAGTCCCCAAGTCGACCCATGACATGAGCATACATCTAATTCAATCACATGAGCGGAAGACTTAACATAAAGAACGTAATCATAACATAGCATAAGGAAAAATCAGTACAAGACTTATACAATATTTGTAGTCTGATAAGCCTCTAAACATGAAAGGCGGATTGATGGGACAACTCCAATGTCCAGAAACTGAAAGGAATAACATAGAGTGTGAACATGTAGCCCTCGGAACATGAGGACTCACCAAGTGCGCTGAGAGGAAATCCAAATCTATCTATGGGTGAGGACGAGCCTGAGAGCTGGGACTTGTATCATGAGACGATACAACATAGAAAGTATGCGGTCAGTACGTGGAATGTACTAAGTATGCAAGGTAGGTAAAATGAACATTTAAAACATGTATAAAGTTCATAATGATCATAAGAATAGGACAACATGCTCGTATCGTAAATCATGATGACAAATCATATGGCTCAAGGTTTTCAAAGCATTCATAACGTAACAAAATCATAATCATAATAGAAGAGATTTACTTAACATGACTTGAACCAACATACATAATCATAACATGCATAAATCATGAGGAATAGTGGGAGATTCTCTTAACCGACATACCCCATATGAGCACACATGAAGCCCGACTTGTAACCCTAGTTGGGAGGATGTTCGTACCCTGCCAAGGGTAGAACCATGAAAGTGTGATATCACCATGAAAAGGGCCATTGGGCCAGGGACTGACATGAAAGGGTCCCGACATACCTACGGTGGCACGTAGTTCATGAGATCCGGGGCTTAACCTGAGTCTCGAACCTACTCGATGTTCGATAATACTCTCAAGACATATATAGTGCTCATAATAATACATTCGTGAGTTCATATGCTAGTTAAATCATGATAAAACGTAAACATGCTTGAACAAATAAGAACTAGCCATGACTTGAGGCCCCTGAGTCGGCCAAAAACATAATTCATAAATAATAAGATTCATACATACTTGTAAATCATGCATATAACTTGAATTTATTGAAATCATAATAGATAACATAATAAATTCATAATTTAAATCGTAATTCATGATGGGCTTGTCAAGAGCATCAATGGATAAATGGATTATAAATCGATTCCTCATGGAGCATGCATAATTAAGCTCAATTGTTTATAAAAAATCAAAATCAACATCATTATAATCAATTTAAATCTCAAAAGATAATCAAAATCCATAGATTATGTTGAGATTTCAAAATCACAAAACCCATAATTAAATCATTAGATTTTATATAAATCAAATACAAAACCCTATGAGTTTTTGATAAATTTTAAGTAAAATTATAGAGTATGAGCATGGGTGTGGAAGGATTCACCCATTGATGACCTTACATACCTGGGATTATCATATTCTAAACCTCACTTGATGACCCAAGAAGAAATTGCAATGGATTGATGAATTCTAGGCTTGATTCACTCCCTAATTTCCTCTACCTTGCATGCATGAAAGAATGGAGTGAAATCTGAACTTAACCCATTTAAATTTCCCTATTCATAACCCAAAACGTTGTAGTTTAGGCCTTAGGATCTTAGGAATTTACGTAAAAGCCCTTACTAACTCACAGGAAAATAACTGTTAAGGGTCCTACGAGTGACCTGACGACTCGTTGCCAGTCCTCACGATCCGTCACCTTGCTCGTTAAGTACACTGTCTGAGTTGGTCACTGGAACCTCTAACGGACGACATAACGATTCGTTACCGGTGGCCACGAGTCGTGGCCACCACTCATCACGTTCACTACCTCCTTAAAACCATTTTATTAAAATTCCTCCCAACGACTCACACCAAGACTCATTGCCTGACATGAAAAGTCGTGGTCTCCTTCCGTTAAGTACACTGGTCGATCCTCCCATTTTATTTTTCAACTTCACCCCACGGCTGACTTGACGACTCGTGGTGGCTCACCACGAGTCGTTCCCTCGCCCGTGGGGACCTTCAACCATCCTTTAACACAAGTCTCCCCACGAGTCATCTGACGACTCGTGGGGTCTCCTTACGAGTCGTCCAGCAACTCGTCCTGTGCCTGCAATCCAGATTTTTAGTTTTTCCCTGTTTCAACTCCCGAGTCCGATCTTTGATTCCTGAGGGTATAACAACTAGGTCCCACATGGCCAACACGTAAAATAAGAAATATATAGACCCCACACGGCCAGCAACAACCAACTAACTGAAGACTGTAGTTTGCAAACCTCTAAGAGTGAAAATATTGGTTGAGACAAGGCCCCGGCCTACCCAAATGCTATACGAATAAAAGATAGATAAACCTCTGCAACCTGAAAACTCCGAACGAAAGGAGTTGACCAATCTGCTGACTCTGTATAGCTGCTAAGAGATCCTGCAATCTATCTGTCTAAACCTGCAGGCAAATATGCAGCGCCTCATAGTTGGCATCAGTAGAATATGTACCGAATATGTAAGACAGTAATAAAAGCTGAATAAAAACTTATAAGGAACTGAAATTAATCAGCGACAAGGGCAGAAGTTAACTTGTAAGCTTTCTTATTCATAACCTGCATCTAATAAGCCACTACACGAATAAGAGCTGAAACTGCTCGATTATTCATTTATAAGCTATATCTAGCAAGTAAGTTACAAACAAGAACCTAACCTGGCCCCCATAAGTCTGAAAGGTGCAAGAAACACAAAAATAACCTATCGGGCCCCCCATAAGCCCTGGCAAGTACAATCCAATCTATATACCTCTAACCAGGTTCTTATGATTCTACTGGTGCTATAGCCAACCTATTTGGCTTTCGGATCTGCAACTGAGCCCACTGGACTCCTATAATTGTGTCTGAGCCCTCTGGGCTCCTGTAACTGCACCCTCGGCACACAAGGCTTGACGGAGGGTCAGTAATGCCGGTATGACATAAAAAGAGGTCCATACGTGGATGGACGTAAATATGGCCTAGGTCTGAGCATGGTCCCATCGGACCTCATATAGCTCCTCTGAGCGATCAATAGCCCCGTAGGTGATGAAATTATCATATAGTTCCTCTAAGCGATCAATAGCCCCATGGGCGATGACACAATTAGCAACCCTAAAATTTGGTCAACGGAAGGCTATCCTAGGTGGGGTCAATATACTATATTTTAATCTCAATCTAGCCATTCAAAAGGCGTATCTGGCCCTTAAGGCCTAACGCAACTGCTACTCACCCCTAGAATAGTCTGTATAGCTGCCAATAGACACATCCGTGTGCCTACACTTGATCAGAGGGTCCTGACAGTGATCATAATCTCTAATGGTATAGGCAAAATAGGGCGAGGTCTGGAGTGGCCTAAACGATACTCTGAATGTCATGCTAGGACAATGACAACTCATAAGCAAACTGTAAGGTCGCAGGCGACCAACTATACAGTTCCCTCACTTAGAACGACTGTAGGGCTGCTACTAATCGAACATGTTCCTGAGCAGTCAGCCCTAACTTTCCACAGGAAGCTTATTATGATTCTTAGCCTGAAGATAATACTGTACTGCTATGGTTCTAGTCCCTTAGACATTAACTTGGTCTGTTCAAATTTTATATGACTTCTCTGGGCGATTCATAGCCTCGTAGGAAAGTTTATTTAGACCTAGCCACTCACAACAACCTATACCTGGGTATCTATAAGAGCAGGCTGGGGAGTTGGCCCCACATCAAACTACTAATAAGGTTTCCTCCTTAGGGTATCTACAGGTCTATCTGACTTGCACAATTGGGATGACTTCCTATATTACAAGCACTAAGTCGTCTGAAACTAACAGTCACTGACAGTAGCCAACTATATGACAGGTTGTCACTCAGTTCACTAGGAAACCCTGGTGTCGCTGACTCTAAGGTAAGACAATCCTATCCAAATTCTGACCCTGGAGGCGTCAAGGTACGCCAGCGGCCTCTGGGCGAGCTTCACTGACAATACTGGCGTTAAACTGAAGGTTAAATCACCCGATTGCGCCCTATGCTGTCCAACTTACCAAATCAGGGTCAACAGCTAACTATAAACTTCTAAGGCCTTGATATGACAACAAAACATCATAATTATGCTAATACTGTAAGCAAAAGAATAAGGAAGTCTCTATGACGCTCCTAGCGTTAGCCACACTCAACATGTCCTGTCTCGATGAGGAATACTGTGGTATAATCTCAACCTGCCCCGTAACAGCTAACCACAACATACATAATCACTATCTACTTGCAATATCTAATCACAACATATAGGATCATTATCTACTTTCGAAGACATAGGTCGTATCACTATACAACGAGAATAACTTGCCGAAGAGATAAGCCTTAACATACCTCGAATGCAGACTTTTGTTCACCCGAACAATTTCCAATCTGAAGCCAATGATTCCACTCCATTCCAGTCTTTACGCTGAAGAATAAATCTATTTTCAATACTAAGGCTCGACAAACAACGATATCATTCGATAATATTAACTAGAATTCAACTTTGCTTAATTCAGTTGAAAGCTCACAATTTCTCGAGAGTTTAGAAGATATAAATGCTTACCTATCACCTGTAGCTGCTTAGGACTCAATTTGAAGTAATTCCGACAACTTTTACTCGGCGGAGCTCCGGTCGTCCGAGTGAATTTTCAAGAAATAACTCCGCAGGGATATTCCTCGTAGGCCTAGAACTCATTATCCAAGGTGAATTTGCATTTGGATGGAGTTTGGCGGCGCAAATTTGATGAAAAACAGAAGAAAACCTACATTCCTCTCACTTCTATGCGAGGGACATATTTAAAATGAACATCTAACACTTGATATTATATATATAAGTTGGGGTCGATGGCCTAGGGGGCGCGACGCGGCGCCCAAGGTGCCTGGCCTCCGGTCCCGGCCTCCTGCTCACTCGATGTCATGCTCGTATATTTGTCCCATGAGCCCTTCCTAGCATACGTCGTACTCCGAAACTCTCAACATATGTACGCACGTGTCCGTTAAATGATAGAAACTTACGGGGTGTAACATCATCCCCCCTTAGGAACATTGTCCTCAAATGTAATCTTTAAACTTAGAAGACTCCACTCCTCTAACTATTACTTAAAAAAATTTCAACAGAGTCTCCTCTGTAATATGGACTATCCAGAAACCTGAAACGCAAAAAGGACCAACATAGGCATCTCACAGGACGCTACTTGCAACTGATACATAGTTCCACCACATATCTATAAATAGCTGATAATAATGGCAACAAAAGTAACTATACAACACCTGAACTATCTTGCCTTGACTGCAATTGCCTGAGTTTATACACTATCGGCGTAGATTCTGGAACAACTGAGGATATCCAGACTTAACGCCATCCTTAGCTTCTCAATTCATCTCAGCTAAACTCATGTTCCTTTCTAAGACTTTAATGGATCACATCTTGATTCTCAAGGTAGCCCTTACGAACCTGGCGATCTAGTATAACTGTTGGAACCTCCGCATGTGACGGCTCTTCTGTAACTCGAGCATCCTCGACTGGGTCAATATGAAAAAGGTCTTTTACGCGCTTGTGTAGTGTTAATAAATAGATCCGGTAGAGCATAGTGAATATAGGGTTGGGCTTGCCCTTCTTATCAGATTTCATAACGCCCTTCATTAGAGAAACTTTCAAGAATAATCAGTTGTTGGTTCAATCTCTAACTCCCTACATCATACATTAGGATATGACTCCTGACGACCCTAAGCTGCTGGTACATATCTTCTAATGAGTTTAACTTTTTTTCCCCTGACTGATGTAGTATGCCCGGTTCAACTACCCCTGACCTACCTACTTAAAGTCATCATATAGAGGACCTACCTTTCCACCCGTAACATATTGCCGAGCATTTGAATCGTATACTCTGTTTGGCTAGTTTTATGGGGACGAGAAGTTGTACTCAAGTTAATCTATGCCCCAATCCGACCTAACACCCTTTCCAACACCTAATGGTGGGTTGTGCCCTTCTATCAGAACCAATAGACACTAGGGCATCATGTAGCCGGTCTATCTTTTTAGTATTTAACTCAGCGTAATCCTTAGCTGAAACATAATTCTGACCGGCTAGAAATGAGTTGACCTTATTATTTGTTCGAAAATGACTCAATAAGGTCAAATTTACACCCAACACGAGGTAACCCTGTAGCTATATTCGTATTATCTACTTTTTACCTACATCCAGGCACAACTATCTCCTGAATTAGCCTGCTCGAGGTCCCGCCTTTCCCTGTTGGACATTGGAGCTCTGTGCCACAACTCGATCATAACTTTCTCCTTCCTATTCCATCAGTAGGTCTCTTTCATAACATAATGCGTTTTCGTCCAACCTGGGTGGAGGGAATAACGGACATGATGTAATTCTGCTACAGTTTACTAATGAAGTCCTTCCACATTTAGAATATAGAGTCGACCTCCAAGGCTCAAGACTCTGTCCCCTACTATCTCAAAGGCTTATGACTCCTTCTGCTAGGCTTTATCTTTGGTTGCGCTAGGATAGGGTCTCTGTACCGTCACTTCTTCGCCTCCACAAGTAGGGGTAATATTGCAGTCTTCTAGGTTACAATCTCACTATCATTTAAATATCAACCTGATTGCTTATTTCTCGACATTCAGTGGCGATTCCAAGCTCTATTAGTCCGCTACCGCCTAGAGGTGATTCTGGTCTCCTCCAGAGCTAGATACTCGTGCCTTCCCCTTACTTCCATAGGCTGAGATCCGAGGTTCATGCCCCATGCCCCATATAGGCAGGATACTACTGGCCGAGTCTACTCTCCTACATCATCCTGACCCGTACTTGAGTTGGTTCCCATCCTATAACCTTTCCATACTGTAACGATAAAATGGGGGCCTTAGTCATAATGCTCCAGGTATTCATTGCCGCCATCAACATACTGCGGTAGGATTAGTCTATTCCTGACCTAACGTTGTTATTGCTGGGAGTCCGTTGCTTATGGATTCTCACACGTACTTGGCTGCTACTAGCAACCTTAACTGCTCTCCTGATTTTTCTGTAATGAAGGTCTAGGTGACTTATTTAAACACTATAGGTCTTAATCACTTCCTAACACTTTCCCAGAATCAACGGTTCTAGCCTTCCTTTACTATTCATTCCGGGAAACATCGCGTCAATACTTACGCTTTCTGTCATACTGAGAAAAGACTGAAAGACAGAAAATAACCCTATCATTCTCTAACGGGGCTAAGGTGCGAAACTCAACAATCTCTAAAAGTTGGAGGTACAAACCTCACAATCATACAATTCCTCCCATATTCCAGGTAATCCCAACATTACTATCGTCCTTGTCTAATTTTAAAGGTCTACTTAAGTAAGCCAACTCGTATATATACCACACTCCTGACCTCCTATTCCGAGGGTGTAAGAAGAACTGAGAATGATGTCGGCCTATTTGTTACCTTATAAGGTTCCTGGTGCCCTGGGAGGATGCTAATGAGATTAAAAAACATCCCCTTTTGCCTTCAGACTGAACTGTNCTCATAATAGCCTATCAATAAGCAATCGTCGAGATTGAGTAAGCTATTTTAGTTTAGTAATGATTCAAATGGATCAATAACAATAAAAGCTTGTTCAAATCTCGTATCAAACCTTATTCTAGACAGACATAACAACGAGAGCTTAGGGACTCAACCCTATACAAGTCGGCTCTATAGCATGATCTGAAAAGAAGGAGGGGTAATCATACTATCATGCCTCATAGCCTCCTGCTCATAGAATGTAGTGCACAATACATTTATAAAGAAGACTCTACTAGAAACGGCTTGCAGACTCCCTAGGATATGTCGTTGCTTTGATACCAAGTCTGTCACGCCCCACCTTAGGAGGCATTACTGGCACCTAATGCCATATTGGGATCTGAGCTGATCTGGCTGCGCATATGCACCTTTGGTGCCTACCAGCGACTCAAAATCAAGAAAACAAACTTCTATATCTTTGTTGTAAACATAGCCTCGGGCCGACAAGGCCATGTAGCACCTGTAAAAAATAGCTAACCCAGCTAACATAACAATAAAAGGGATCCTATGGGGGCTGACAAGACCACCATGTTGTCTAGTTATAACAGAAAGAAAATAGGCAGTCATATTTATACTATAGCCGTCAAGGCTGCTAACTAACTAGCTAAACTAGGCCCAACATGGCCAACACGTAAAATAAGACATACATAGGCCCCACACGGCCAACAATAACCAACTAACTGAAGACTGTAGTTTGCAAACCTCTAAGAGTGAAAATATTGGTCGGGACAGGGCCCAACCTACCCAAATCTTATACGAATAAAAGACAGATAAACCTCTACAACCTGACAACTCCGAACGAAAGGAGCTGGTCAATCTGCTGACTCTGTATAGCTGCTAAGTGATCCCTCAATCTATCTGTATAAACCTGCAGGCAAGTATGTAGCACCCCATAGTTGGGTGTCACTACAATATATACCAAATATGTAAGGCAGTATTTAAAGATGAATAAAAACTGATAAGGAACTGAAAGTGATCAGCGGCAAGGGTAGAAGTTAACCTGTATGTTTCTTATCCATAACCTGCATCTAATAAACCACTACATGAATAAGAGCTGAAACTACACGACTATTCAATTATAAGCTATATCTAGCAAGCAAGTTACAAATAAGAATCTAACCTGGCCCCCATAAGTTTGGAAGGTGCAAGAAACACAAAAATAACCTACCGGAACCCCCATAAGCCCTGGCAAGTACAATCCAATCTATATACCCCTAACCAGGTCCTTATGATTCTACCGGTACTATAGCCAACCTACCTGGCTTCTGGGTCTGCAACTGAGCCCAATAACTGTGTCTGAGCCCTCTAGGCTGCTGTAATGCCACTATGACATAAAAAGAGGTCCATACATGGATGGACGTAAGTATGGCCTAGGCCTGAGTATGGTCCTGTCGGACCTCATATAGCTCCTCTGAGCGATCAATAGCCCCGTAGGCGATGATATTATCATATAGCTCCTCTGAGCGATCAATAGCCCCGCGGGCGATGACACAGTTAACAACCCTAAAGTTTGTCAACGAAAGGCTATCCTAGGTGGGTCGATCCCAACCGATATACTACATTTTAATCTCAATCTAGCCATTCAAAAGGCGTATATGTCTCTTAAGGCCTAATGTGACCGCTACTCGCCCCTAGAATAGTATGTATAGCTGCCAACAGGCACACCCGTGTGCCTACACTGATTAGAGGGTCCTGACAGTGATCATAATCTCTAATGGTCTAGACAGAATAGGAAGAGTTCTGGAGTGGCCTAAACGATACTCTAAATGTCATGCTAGGACTATGACAGCTCATAAGTGAACTGTAAGGTCGAAGGCGACCAACTATACAGTTCCTTCGCTTAGAACGACTATAGGGCTGCTACTAATCGGACATGCTCTTGAGCAGTCAGCCACGACTGGGCCTAATGCTAAGGACGACTGTGCTTCATTGATCACGACTCGTTACCTAGCCTGTGATCAATGACGACCTGAGTTTCGGTTTTAATTAGGAAAAGGTTTTTTGAAACTATAAATACCTTTTTTTTTGGTTTATTTCGTAAGAGAGTTTATTATTACAGTGTTTACGTGGATTTTGGTGTTGTGTACTATTATTCTTGGTTCAAGAAACAACGTTTACAATTTTGTTCTTGAGTTTGAGGATCAAAAGCAACATTGGAATTTGTTCATCAAGTTTGGAGTTCTATTCAATTTACTTGGTTTTCTTCTACAATAATTTGTAAGTTACAATTATGATTTATTCAATATTTTGTGATTGTGATTATTCAAACATGAGTAGCTAAACCCATAACTAAGGTTGTGGGAACCAAGATGAATTAACACACATAAATTAAACACTTAGTGATTCTTGGACGGGGTTTAATGCATGTATTGTTTTCCCTTCGTTTTAATTGATTCTTAACGGTTGCAAATGTTAGGACTTGCCTTATTGTTACTTACCGGATCAAGGGGGTAGTGAATAGGAAAAGGGATTAACAACGGAGATTTGAGGCTATTAACCCTCATTTAATAGCTTGAACTTATCCAGGGATAGCTAATCTGATATTAAGGGTAAGGGTTAATTAAGCATACACCCATAGACGGACCAAGTTGCGTGGTGAAAATCATCTAGATAGGGGACCAACCATTTAGGTGGACCTAACTTACCGATATTGCATGTTAAACACCGGAATAGATCACTAGTGTAAAAGCCTTGTGGTTATGAAGTCTTAGGGAACACAATCCTAGTCAATTTGTTGATTGAATACAAACTTAATTTGACTTAAGCATTTAGTAAGTTTTACTCTTGTGTAGTAGTTTATTTCTTTCCCTCTTAGGAAATAAGTAACCCGATAGTAATAGCTATGCGCATTAACTCAAGTTCTTTCCATATTCCTTGTGGGATCGACCTCAACCCTCGTTGGGTTCTGTATTTGACATCGACCGCTTTATATCTCAATTGCGAGGTACAATTTGGGCGACATCAAATTTTGGCGTCGTTGCCGGGGAATACGGCTAAGGCTTTGGTTAATTGTGTTTTCTTTACTGTTGGTTCTTATTTCCTTTTTGTTATTCTTTTTCTTTTGCTATTTTTTTTAACATGTCTTAGGTTCGTGCATGCCCAATACTAGGAGCCAAGGAAATTCCCTGGTTCCAATCGATCACGAACTTGAGCAGACACTGAGAAACTTGAGAAGAATGGCCAACGTCCAAGAGCAAGAAACAGTGGAACAAGCTACAGAGAGAATGTTGGCTGAGGAACAAGCTTGGGCTAGAGATTGTGAGTTAGCTAGGGTTGCTGAAGAGCAATGTCTAGCTGATGAAGCAGAACGAGCTAGAAGGCACAGAGGTCCAGAATAGCAGAGACACCGGTATTTTGATGAGGAGGATGATGTTGATATAGATGAAGTCGGTGCCACTGGAGCTATTGTCCCACCCCCTTTGCCTGCTGGGGAAAAGTTTTATATTACTAGTGCTATGATCCAACTGCTCAACATGAAGGGAATATTTGCGGGTCATGCAACTGATGATGCCCATACTCACTTGACAAATTTCGTAGGTATCTGCAAAAGGCATACAAACAACCGGGAGTGAGCTAGGACACAATCAGACTGAGTTTATTTCCCTTTTCATTAGGGAGTGAGGCAACGATGTGGTTGGCTGAGCTGCCAAATGATTCTATCACTACTTGGGGGGAGCTTAAGAGAGATTTTCTGGAAAGATTCTTCTCACCTTCCAAAGCGTTGCAGCTGAAAGATGAGATATATAAATTCAGACAATTGAATTCAGAGGCACTTCACGAGACATGGTTGCGTTTCAACAAGAAGCTCAAAAGGGTGCCAAATCACAGGATTCCAGATGATACATTGTTGGAGATCTTCTATAGGTCTCTGAGTGCTAACACCAAAGCGGTGGCTGATACCATTTCTGGCGGAACCTTTATGAGTCACACCTATGCAGAAGCTGTTGAGTTACTTGACAGAATCACCAAAACCCACCGCGCTTGGCACACAAGAGAGTTAGAGATTCCGGGTGGTTCTTATGCGGTTGGTATGTCTGCAGAACAAAGAAGAGAAGATGAAGAGTGTGATCACAATATTGTAGAGATAAAGACCACAATGGGGTTGCTTGCGAAGCATCTGATGGGAGCCGGAGCTGAGAAAGTTAATGTTGTGGCTTGCCCCGAGAAATGATGGAGGTGAATCTGAATCTGAGGAGGAAGCTAACTATCTGAATGATCAAAGGGCAGGTTTCCGGATAAACACCCAAGGGTCTAACCAAGACTCTTGGTGTCAAGGTAAAGGGAACCAAGGTCGGAACTTTTACAAGGATAACAATTACAATCGAGGCTAGTACAAATACAATGGAGACTGGAAGAAGCACGAGGTGTACAACAATGATAGAAGCGGTTTGTACGTTCCTCTAAGAAATCGTGAGCCAGAGTCTAGTGGTTCAAGGGTTGAAGACATGTTGTCCAAAGTACTTAAGCAGATGAAGACAACAGATAGCCACTTTAAGGAGCTCCGCGTTGATATTTCTGGTTTGAATCAAAAGATGGAGTCACATGTCGTGGCCATTAAGCAGATTGAGTAGCAAATGAGTCAGATGCCAGTTGCACTGAATCAAAGGCAGAAAGGCATACTTCCTAGCAACACAGTGCAAAATCTGAAAAATGACAGTCACTGCATGGCGGTCACTACTAGGAGCGGTAAGGCAACAGTTGATCCTCCAAGGCCGGTTGTAATTAATGAAACAGAAAAGCCCATATCGATGAATGATGATAGGGTAGCAAATTCCGAAAATCCAACTTTGGTTTGAGATTCAGTAGTGAAGACTGCTCCTAGTAATGCAAAGGAACAATGAGCTAGCTATGAGAAGCAGAAGGAGGCACAACAAAAGTTCACACCGATCCCTAGACCTCCTCTCCCTTATCCACAGCGGTTGAAGAAAAAGGTCGAAGATGGGAAGTATCACAAATTCATCTCTATGCTAAAGCAATTTTATGTGAACATCCCATTAGTCGAGGCACTTGAGCAGATGCCTGGCTATGCTAAATTTATGAAAGACCTTGTCACCAGGAAGAGGACTGTAAGCTTTAAGCCTGAAGATAACCTGCACCACTATGGTGCCATAGCTACACGGGTTTTAGCTTAGAAGAAGGAAGACCTAGGTGCTTTCACTATACCTTGCACCATTGGGAATGTCGAGTTTGCAAGGGCACTTTGTGACTTGGGAGCCAGCATAAACTTGATGCCTTTAGCAGTGTTTAGAAAATTGGTCTTTGGAGCCCCCACACTGACCAATATGCGGCTACTGATGGTGGACAGAACTGTTAAAAATCCGGTGGGGGCCCTAGTTGATGTTCTTGTCAAGGTGGACAAATTTATATTCCCAGTGGACTTCGTAATTTTGTACTGCGTGGTGGATTATGAGGTCTCCATCATTTTGGGGCGACCATTTCTTGCAATCGATAGGGCCCTAGTAGATGTAGAGGCCGGCCAGCTAAAATTCAAACTGAATAAGGAAGAGGTCACCTTTAACATCTGCAGGACAATGAAACAACCAAAGGAATTCAACATGGTCTCAGCACTGGAGGATGGATATGAATTAATTGACGAATTTTGAGTAGTCAAGAGACTTGCGTCGTGCCGTGATGTTAAATCAGGCGCTGCATGGGAGGCAACCCATGGTGGTATTTTAGTGAAGTCTGAGTAATCAAAATACCCGCGTCGTGACGCGACGTTAAATCAAGCGCTTCTTGGGAGGCAACCCAAATTGTAATTGTAAGAAATATGTAGTGTTTACGTTTGTTAATGGGTGTAGGTGATTAAGATGAAAAATTGGAAGTTGGAACCGAAATCTGAAACTTCAGTTCTGGTGCAAAATATCACAGAACGAGTCGTCGCCTGACCTGACGACTCATTCAGTCCAACCGTGAAGACATTAGCAGAAAACAGGGGGAAAACGGTAGACCTAACGACTCGTTGCCACTGACAACGAGTCGTGGTGTCTTCCATCGAGTGCACTGTCTTGTCAGTGCAGAAAAATGATAAAGGCACCAACGAGGGACATAACGAATCGTTGGGTTATCCAAAGATTTGTTAGGTGACCCGTCATGAAGCTACAATAGTTCAAGGACCACAACTCAGGCCACGACTCATTGGGTGACACCACGAGTCGTGTCTTGACTCATTAGGTCCCACGTAAGTTTTTAAACATCATTCACTGCAAAAAAGGGACAGACGATTCGTTTAACCACGTAACAAATCGTTGCATAAGTCGTCATAATTTTTTAATGAACTCCCCCGACCCGACCCATGCTAGAATTAGGGTAAAATCTAACTTGAAATATATTAAACCCGATGCTATTACCCTTTAAATTCTCACTTGAGTTTAAACCCAGCACCACTACAACTTCAAACTTCCCTCTTCTTCGTCTCCCAACCTCATTGAAAATTCCTCGCATTGCACTCACAGCAGTCACACGCACACACAATCGCACTCTACTCTTCGCTCAAGCATTCAGTGCGTAATCTTCAGTAATTGATTGTGAGTATCTCTATGCTTAGAATGAATGATTAATTATACCCATATTGTGTTGAATCTTCAGATACCAGGCTATGATTTATATTGATTGATGGTTTCCTCATGTTGATAGTAAACCCTAGGTAGATTAAACACTTAAATCGCGACTGGCTTAAATGTGTTTGATTTGAGAAATTGATGTTCTATGACTGTGGGATTTGAAAATAGCAAGTAACATGCAAGATGAGGATGGACTACCTGAACTCTTGAGCATGAGCCATGTAACGAGTCGTGGTATCATCTCACGACTCGTCATATGGATCGTCCTGAGTGAAATTGAACCTGGTGACCAGTGTACTTAACGACCGACATAACGAGTCGTCGCCTCATGACTCGTTGTGACGAGTCGTTATGTACACTGGCCCAACATGAAAAAAACCAAATCTTGATACAATGAATGACCTCACGAGTCGTTGCCTGAGGCAACGACACGTTGAGTCACTCGTTATGTCCAGTGAAAATCAGTTTAAAAATGTTTATTTTACACCTCATCTGGTATACTAACAAATTTTCCACAGGTAAAATGGCTCCAAGGGGTACACCAAAGAAAGGTCCGAAAAAGAAACAAGTACCGGAGAGGAGTCAACCATCATACCACAGACTTCGGGATGAGCCATCCTCCTCCGAAGAGTCAAGTGGCTCGGAGGAGGAATATGAAGTGTCAGAAGAGTAGCTGGTCCGGAGATCAACCAGGGCTAGGGCTCCACGAACTACAAATCCGGCAGCCCTAGTTGATGCTCCTACTCCACTGGCAAGGGATCCGTCAAGCCGTACAGATGAGAATGACAGGGCTATAGCCACAATTGCTCCCCAGGGCACCACAGCTGGGCAAAATGCAGAGGTAGCTGATGAGTCACATGCTCAACGAGGGAACTCTGATGATGAATTGATTGAGACCTCGAACACATCAAATGGTCAACAAAGGAACGTGAGGAGATGGTGTGTTCATGGTATGAGGGCTATATATAACGGAGACATTGCTTCAAACGATAAAGGAAATCCAAAGAGGAGCCTAGGCTAGTCACCACGGGGCTTAAGGACCTTCCAGAGCTACAAGCCTTGTTTGAGAAGTACAGGTTCGGGTAGTAGAGCGAGCCATCAGGAAGTTACAGCCCCTGCCTAGTCAGAGAATTTTATGCAGCCTACGCATCCATACTACAACGTTTGGCTTTAAGGGGACAAGACTAGAAAAAGAGGCCTGCCTTGACTAAGGTGTTGGTTCGAGAGACACCAGTGGATATATCTGAGAGGACCATCTCCAGGCTACTGTATGGGCCAGACTATCATGCCCCATTAACACAACCGAGTTTGACCATAGGCTATTCGAGCTAAATAAATTCAAGACTAAGAAGTTGAATAGTGAGGAGCGCATCAGATAATACACTTGGCTATCTCGGTTCATTTTCATAGGAGGTCTGTTGGTTGAATGGTTGCACGACACTGAGTCTCAGATCAAGAAGGCCACACTCAATTTTCAAGCTAAATTTTGGTGGTCAGTGGTGCGGCATAGGCTAGTACCAACCAACAATGATAATATTCTCACACCTGACAGAGCAGCATTGGTAGACAGCATTATGGAGGAATATGCCATCTATTTCCTGCGGTACATTGCTGAAGAGATTAGAGAGTGGGCCATAAATGACAGTACTATGATTCCCTTCCCATGTTTGATTGATAAACTCTGTCAGGAGTTAAAAGTGTCATAGTTTCCATCAGTTGACCAGAGGATAGTGGTACAGAAGATTACAGATATTGGGTTGATTAGAGATGAGACAAACCCAGTATCGAGGGCGAGGAGTCAGTCCGCCACATCCGTTGGAGCGACCATATCAGCAGAGGCATTTGTAAGCGGTATGCAGACCGATTCTATACAGTTCACTGATTTAGCGGCTGAGCCTACTGAGGGTAGAGAGACGGGCATCCAGCTTGAGGCTACAGATGCAGCGGACACCTCTGCACCTACTGAAGTTCCCGAGTCATCATCCACTGCGGCAGCGCCTAGAACACCAGTTGCTCCTTCACGATCCCCTACAGCTGGCCTAGTTACGATTTCGCAGGAATTTTTGGTTGACATGGCTAGGCAGATGGCTAAGGCCGAAAAGCATCAGGCACACACGGCTCTACAGGTTAAAGTTTTAATGGATCAAGTAAAGCCTTGGGTGTCGAAAGATTTGGAGGCATTATCTAGTTCTGTGCATGGTCGGTTGGACGCTTTTGAGAGACGCATGGATGAGCGCCTTTCACAGTTACAGGCGCCTGAATTGGCAAAATGGTATGCGGAGGTAGGAGCACTAAGAGTTGAGGTGCGGGATTTGGCCGTACAACAGGTAGCTGCAGTACCTTCACCGGTGCTTCCCGTGATAGAAGATGAAAGTGAAGAAGAGCTATCGCCGGTGTTTGATTTCATTACTGAGGATCCGGTGGCACATTATAAGGGAAAAAGGCCCCCGGAGGAGGCAAATTTTGAGGATGATGACTCTCTACTCCGTCAGCAAAAGTGAGAGCGGAGTGAGATGGAGAGAGCGCTGCATATATCGAGAGATGAGGCTTGACAGAGAGTCAAAATTGAAGCAGCGAGAGCTCATGGAGAAGGGACAAGCTCCTTTGGTTCTGAAAATGCACCGGCACAGCCCGGTAACACTGGAGATGACTAGGCTGCAGATGCCTAGGTTCCACAGGTATGTTCCCTATTCACTTGTTTTACTTTTGTTTATATGTGCGTCTAGGACGACGCATACCTTTTTTGATGGGGGTGGGGAAGGGATACCTGTGTAGTTTTTTTGAACATAACCCGAGGATTTTTCTTGCCGGATATCTTTTCCCTCGGGTTCCTTATCTAGTAGAACCGGCATGTTTAGGTTTTTATGTCTTTTTATGTCAGTCAAAAGAAAAGTAGGTGAACTCAAGACAGTTATGAGTATAATGAGCATAAATTTTTGAAAATTGTTGGAACTGATAAATATGATACCCCTCCTAATTTTTTTTTTATGTATGTGTGTTAGAGGCAAGTATAACCTTTGTGAATCTTTGCATGGCATTACTATTGTGAACATGTTTACCATTGCGTGACTGTATCTGAACTAGCTGTTAGTAGAAGTGATGATGTTGGCCTGTGCATTGTGTGAGTAAGTTTCAATAGTTGAATTCTGTTGTGTGTGTCAATCTAGAACTTGCCTGGTCAGTCATACTGAGGTAGAAGATGGCAAACTAGGAAAGGATCATAAGCCATTTTTGATTAATGATCCCACTTTAGCCTTAAAGACCTACCAAAAGAAAATAAATATCCCTTGATCCAAATGTTTGAGCTTAAATTTGACCTTTCTTTTTGTTTACACCAATTCACCTTCCTGCTTTGATTAAGAATGAACCTGTTTTGGCCCTAGTCCCTCATTAGACACTGTGAACCTCAACTCAGGCAAATTGCCTAAGTTGAGGGTGGCTATGATAGGGGTGATTAAGAAGAGTAGGGTGGAATAAAATTGGGTAATGAAATAAAAGAGCGGGTGCGGTGTGCGTAATGAAAGAAAAAGAAAGAAATAAAAATGTTGCCAAAGAGCAAGAAAAGAAAAGAAAAGAAAAGAAAAAAAAAATGTGACATCAATGAATGTTTGAAAGAAGAGAAACCACACTCGTAGTTACTAATGAAAATAAAAGAAGAAGCAAGTAAAGGAAAAAAGGGAGAAAAAATATGCAAAAAAAAAGGTTAAAAGTGGAGTCAAGAAGGGTGTAGTGTCAAGGAGGGATAAGCTACTATTTCCATATGTACCATACCCGAACCCGAGCCTACATTACAAGCTGAAAAAATCCTATAGTGATCCTAGTTAACCGTCTGAAATTAAGGTATTGAAAGTAAAGGTAAGCTTATGGTATTGCATGTGCACAGCTAGAAGTTCTTTGTGAGAGAGAGTGCCTTTACCTAGTCCCAAGATAAATATTTCATGATCATAAACACATTGTGTGAGTGTGGGACTTCTTTGTGGTGAGAGAATTTGGTCAACAAAATCATCTGCTAATAACTGTCTGGGTCAGTGTGCTAAAATTCTGTGCATGGTTGCAAGTGACAGTATATTGCCATGTTTTGATTTCTCTGTGTTGTGGTTAAAAATTTCACATATGCATTATGATTTAGTTTTGTAATGTAAGGAAGGGGTTAGAAAAATTGGTTTGATTTGGAGAAATGACCATCGGGGGTTGCCTAGAGTTCTTTTGATTGAAGCGTCGAAATGTTTTATTTTATTTTGTTTTTTTTGGCCTGAGGACATGCAAAAGTTCTAAGTTGAGGGTGTTGATGTGTCGTGATTTTACAGCACTTTCGACGCTTAAAACCAAGAGACTATGCACATTTCGGGTATGTTTATGTAGGTATGATGTGTTTTGTGTTTAATATTGCAGGAAAACAGGTTCGGAAGTGAAACGGGTGAAGTAAGGCTTAAAACAACTGAAAGGGTAGCTACTACTCATGTCACGAGTTGTTGTCACTGTGCACGACTCGTTGCCAAGGCCGTGGGATAGATTAAAATTTTGAGGATGAAGGAACAGTGCACTTCACGTATTGAAGGAGCGACTAGTTACATCTGGTGACGAGTTGTGAAGCCGGTCGTGAAGACTGGATGAAGATTCTTAAAGAAATAGCCAGTGGAGATAATGGACGACGTCACGAGTCGTTAGCTGACTAAACGACTCATTGGCAAATCACTGGAAGGAATCGTAGGGTGCACTGGATAATCGAAGGAGCTAGACCACGAGAGGTCTAGCGACTCGTGCCCAGACACAACGAGTCGTTAGGTGACCCGTTTCCACGACTGGGCCTAATGCTGAGAACGACTGTGCTTCATTGATCACGACTCGTTTGAGGTCCTAACGAGTCATTACCTAGCCCGTGATCACTGATGACCTGAGTTCCGGTTTTAATTAGGAAAAGGTTTCTTGAAACTATAAATACCTTATTTTAGGTTTATTTCGTAAGAGAGTTATTATTACAGTTTTTACATGAATTTTGGTGTTGTATACTATTGTTCTTGGTTCAAGAAATAAAGTTTACAATTTTGTTCCTGAGTTTGAGGATCAAAAGCAACATTGGAATTTGTTCATCAAGTTTGGAGTTTTATTCAATTTACTTGGTTTTCTTCTACAATACTTTATAAGTTGCAATTATGATTTATTCAATATTTTGTGATTGTGATTATTCAAACATGAGTAGCTAAACCCATAACTAGGTTGTGGGAACCAACATGAATTAACACACATAGGTTAAACACTTAGTGATTCTTGAACGGGGTTTAATGCATGTATTATTTTTCCCTTCGTTTTAATTGATTCTTAACGGTTGAAAATGTTAGGACTTGCCTTATTCTTACTTACCAGATCAAGGGGGTAGTGAATAGGAAAAGGGATTAACAATGAAGATTTGAGGCTATCAACCCTCATCTAATAGCTTGAACTTGTCCCGGGACAGCTAATCTGATATTAAAGGTAAGGGTTAATTAAGCATACACCCGTAGACGGACCAAGTTGCATGGTGAAAATCATCTACATAGTGGACCAACCATTTAGGTGAACCTAACTTACTGATATTGCATGTTAAACGCCGGAATAGATCACTAGTGTAAAAGCCTTGTGGTAATGAAGTCTTGGGGAACACAATCCTAATCAATTTGTTGATTGAATACAAACTTAATTTGATTTAAGCATTTAGTAGTTTTTACTCTTGTGTAGTAGTTTATTTCTTTCCCCCTTAGGAAATAAGTAACCCTATAGTAATAGTTATTCACATTAACTCAAGTTCTTTTCATATTCCCTGTGGGATCGACCTCAATCTTCATTGGATTCTATATTTGACATCGACCGCTTTATATCTCAATTGCGAGGTGTAATTTAGGCGACATCACCACACTCAACATGTCCTGTCTCGACGAGGAATACTATGGTATAATCTCAACCTGCCCCATAACAGCTAACCACAACATACATAATCACTATCTACTTGTAGTAGTTAATCACAACATATAGGATCGTTATCTACTTTCTAAGACATAGGTCGTATCACTATACAACGAGAATAACTTACCGAAAAGATAAGCTTTAACATACCTTGAATGCATACTTTCGTTCACCCGAACAATTTTAAATCTGAAGCCAGTGATTCCACTCCATTGCAGTCTTTACGCTGAGAGAATAAGGCTATTTTCAATACTAAGGCTCACAAACAACGATATCCTTCAATAATATTAACTATAATTCAACTCTATTTAACTCGGCCGAAAGCTCACAATTTCTCGAGAGTTTAGAAGATAGAAATGCTTACCTATCACCTGTAGCCGCTTGGGACTCAATTTGAAGTAATTCCGACAACTTTTACTCGGCGGAGCTCCGGTCCTTCGAGCGAATTTTCAAGAAATAAATCCGCAGGGATATTTCTCGTAGGCCTAGAACTCGCTATCCAAGGTAAATTTGCGTTTGGATGGAGTTTGGCGGCATAATTTGACGAAAAACGGAAGAAAACCTATGCTCCTCTCACTTCTCTGCCGAGGGACATATTTAAAATGAACACCTAACACTTGAAATTATATATAAGTGGGGATCGATGGCCTGGGGGGTGCAGCGCGGCGCCCATAGAGCCAGGCTTGCTGGCACGGCGCGGCGCCCAAGGTGCCTGGCCTCCGGCCCCGGCCTCCTGCTCGCTAGATGCCATGCTCGTATATTCGTCCCTCGAGCCCTTCCTCGCATGCATCGTACTTCGAAACTCTCAACATGTGTACGCACGCATCCATTAAATGATAGAAACTTATGGGGCGTAACACAAAATTTCAGACAAACACTACCATTATAACGAAGTTTGACTATACGTAGCCTTTATAGATATGTTTGATGAACAAATACATAATAAATATTCATATACATTTGCATAATTATAGTTAACTAATTTAGTTATAATTTTATTTAAATCTATTTATAATATGATAAGTCAATTTAATTTTGTGTTAACGCCGTTCTTCCAATTTCTGATGAATTAAATCCGTCATCTATTTCATAATAAACTTTTTCCAGTAGTTGAAAAATTCGACAAACATTGGTAGTAAGTTGAAAGGCAAGAAAAAGATTATCAAACGGATTTGATAATTAATATGGGATAATCGCTTTTTCTAATTAAAATGATTTTGACTCTTGTTGTGATATATAATTAAGCATGCATAACCGTTAATTAGTTGTAATGTGCCCTTTTGAGATATTCGTGAAATTTCAAAATTTAATAGTTATTAACAGCTAAATTATTTATTTTACCCGTGTATTATATTAATTTTTATTGTTAGTCCATATTTAGAGAATAATTAATTTTAAAAATAGTTGCAATTTGTATATTTCCTATATAATGTCAGGGGTGTGCGAAGAAAATCAATAAACCACATCAATTCGATAATTTGAGTTAAATGGAAAAAAAATCGATTAGTGGTTAGGTGTGATTTGGTTTGGTAAACATTTGACCATAATTGATTTGGTTTGGTTTTAATTAAAGAAAGTCAATCAGAATCAA
>JACEIK010006241.1:36497-47531 GCA_018107945.1 Datura stramonium | reverse complement strand
ATTTATAAATACTTTTTAATTTTTTTTTATAATTTTTGTCTTTTAACATGATATTTCAAGCTTGAATTAGAATTTTGAATGTTCGAATAAGTTTTATAGCTAATAAAAGTATGTTATTAACTCAAAGCCTAAATCAAAATCAAATCAATAGTAATAATAACAAAAGAAATGATTTCAATATTAGGAACGACAATAATATTATATATCTATTCTTTAATTTTCATTAGTTAATTTACACAATAAGAACACATAACTTAATTTTTAAAATATTTACTTATGTAATAATCTTATTAGCCGCACTTAGTTTGGCATGACTTAGTACTTTTAGAGTATGATCAGTTTCATTATGACTTATTAATTAGCAATATTTATTTTATGCGTTTTTTTTTGTTGAATATTTTAGTTCAATATCATCACTCATCTCATAGTTTGTGTTATTTTCTTAATTAAGAAACACCTTAGATAGTTTATGCTACTAGGTAAAGAAATATTTGAAGTATAAGTTATGTTTTATACAGAGACTTTACCAGAAAAAAATATATGAAAATATCAAAAACCTTGACTTTTATAAATTTGATTTGGTTTATAGATTTAAAAACTCAATACAATTGATTTAGATTTGATATTTAAAAAATGCAAACCAATACAGATCATGTACACATAGTATCAAAAATTACATATCTAAATTAATTAAATTAGCATATTCACGTCACGACGACGAAAACTAGATTTCATCAATATCTGAAAGACCAATTTTTTTCATATATTTTATGTTTCAATTTATATAAAAGTGTATGACTAGGTACGAAAGTTAAGAAGGAAAAATTTAAGTAGCGTTATTAGCGTTTGTTTTAGAAAAATGTAGCAGATTTTTTTTTCCAAAATGTAGCAGTATTTTTCTTTTAAAATATATTAGAATACATTATATTCATACAAAATTTAATCCAAAATCAAAATTGAGCAAATACAGTATTTGACTGTAGTTGTATATATGTGTGGCGTACTGTATATGTATGTATGTGTTTTCAAAGTAGAAGCTTGATGTGTGTGTGACCATCTGTACGTGTATGTATGTGTTTTCAAAATGGAAACTGAATACATGTATATGTATGTGAAGATATCAATTGTATGTGTTGTCATTTGGATCCAATGCTTGTATTTTTAAACTGTACGTGCACAATATTGGCCAATTGTATACAAGGCTAACTTTATGTAAAGTGTGTTCGAAATTTATACTGTATATATTGGTAGGGCTAAGCATAAAATACCGAAAATCAAATTATCGAATCGAACTGAAAATTTTAATAGTTTGATATTCAATATGATATTTGAGAATAAAATTATAAAATTATGATATTCAAATTCAAATTCGGTATAAGATATTAATATTATTTGATATTCGATATTTTGCCTAATACCGAATTATTTATTGAATAAAGACCCAAGCCTATTTATAATCCATGTATCTAATGGGCTAATCAAACAATAGTCAGTATAGTACCAACTCAGTCCTTAAGCAATCACAAAACAATAGTCCCTCAGCTCTCTGCGCAAAACAAAGTAGCAACTTAGGGCAAAGAATCATCCCTCACCTCACCTGTTATTGAATTCCAAACACATATTATTGAATCTCTCGATTCAACACCAGAAGATAATCAAGTTTAAGAAACCCCATGCTACCAAGATCTCATACTTGACCGCATTTTGAAAAGTTCCTAGAAGATGGAATTATTAAAACAAAATGCAAGTATTATGGTAAAAAATTTTAAAGCTCCATCTAAAATAGAATGACTGGGCTGAACAATTATTTGAAAATCCTAATAATTCAAATAAGGTTGAGTCTTCCAATTCTGGTCAAACATATTTAAACTTTTCAGTAATAGGTGAAAAAGGTGATTGGGCAGTTTGAAGTTTTGATCAAAAGATATCTATGAGGGGTTTAGTTGAGATATTAATTATCGATGAGCTTCCTATTCATTTTGTTAAAAAGGAAGGTTTTGAGAAGTTTATGAAAAAAAATTCAATATGTGTTTCAAGTTTCCTCTCATTGGACATTGACCAGGGATTGTTACGCAATTTTTGGTGAAGAGAAACAATATTTTCTAAAGCATAACAAAGCAATATCACTGATAGTTTGTCTAACTACAAACACATGGACTTCTTTATAAAGAATAAATTATGTGTTTGGCAGTACATATCATTGATAGTATTGCATAAACTAATTTTAAACTTTCAATTGTCTCTAGTCACAAGGGTGATGAAATGACCCGTTCTATTGGTAAGTTGTTGGAATAGGTTTTAATGATATTTGATGATGATTTAACATATGCTTGAAATATTACAATAATTAGAAAGTGGTCAATTAGCACTTGGTACATTATTAATCTATGTTGTGTGCTACTAATTGATGGTGGAATTCTAGTGCTTTGAATTGCAGGAAATAGGAGAAAAAGCTTGAGGACAACTAGGATTCTACAAGGAAAGAAATTCCTAGTGGTTGTAAAGGTATTTTCGAACTAAGAAATCAAGTGCTGAAAAGGAAAGGAAATATTTGGTGAGGGATGTAGAGTTCAACAAGGAGTCAACAAGATCTTTCAAATAAGGAAAAAGAATCTTAAGTGTTAGATTCCCTTTCCTAGTAGAAGAAACTCATTGGGCGCATTCTGGTATTATAAATACAGAAGTACCACGTCAAAGATGGGCATTCACTCATGAAATACTCTTCAACAAAATCCATCATTCTTGGGTATTCAATTGGCATTCAAGTTGAAGAGAGTTGACCGGTGCTTGAGACAGTTCTCTAGTTCTGTCATTGCAGTCTAGGTCTAGGTGTCAATTTGTAGTGAACTTGTTTTTGTTTCAATTCTGTTTTCATTCTCTTGTAATTGTGTTAAAGTTCTTCTTGTTAAACTAAGGGTAGTTTATACAGGTTAGAACTTTGTAAGGGCTTAGGGGTAGGTCCTTGGATTGCGTGGGTTGCAATTTGAATTTGGCTCGGTGTCTAGTGGAGTTAAGTTGAAATCCTACTAGGGAGTAGGTTGTGGTTTTTACACCCATTCAAGCCTGGGTGTTTTTTCACATAAAAATTCTTGTCTCTTGCTTTACTTTCAGCACTTTATTATTTTCTGTTTGAATTAGGTTACTGCTCAAAGGAACAGAGTGTTCCCGTCACAAAAGATAATTCAAGAAAAGTTTTAACTTGTGAAAATAAGTGTTAGACCCAATCCCCCCTGCCTCTTAGATCTAATTCCGAAGTCATTGCAATAACAATTGGTATCAGAGCAAGTTGCTCATTTATAAGTTAACTCAGAGAAATATCCGTCAATATACTTCTGAAATAACTCTGTCTGAGGGACAATCTAGCACTCGACCTTCTCTCTTTAATGGCCAACATTACAGTCTTTGAAAAAATCGAATGAAAATTTATATGAAAGCTGAGGACTATCAGCTCTGGTTAATCACCTGAAGGGACCTCTTATTCCTACCAAAGTAAAATCTGACGGAAAAAAGGTGCCAAAGACTGAAGATGAATTTGATGCTGATGATTTCAGAATGATGGAGAAGAATGCTAAGGCTATAAAAATACTCTACTTTGGACTGGGTATTGATGAATACAACTGTATCTCTGGATGATCCAATGCAAAGGAGATTTAGGATTCTCTCGCGCTGGCTCATGAAGGTACGAATCAGGTAAAACAATCCAAAATTGACATGCTTATAAGAAAGTATGAACTATTTGTCATAGGTGAAAAGGATTCAGTCAAGGATATGTTTACCCGATTACACATCACAAATGAGCTCAAGTCTCTTGGGAAGGAATTTACAACTTAAGAAAATGTCAGAAAAATTCCGAGAATTTATGCCTGCTTCTTGGGAACCTAAAGTTACTGCTATCGAAGAAGCAAAATAAATGAGCACAATGCAAATGGATGAGCTCATTGGAGATTTGCAAACTTATGAACTTAAAAAGAGTGACAAAATGGTAGATGAACCCAAGAAGGAACGCGGTCTCAGCCTAAAAACTGAATCAGAATCGGATGAAAAAGAGATGGCAATGTTTGTTTGAAGGTTCAAAAAGCTCTTCAGAAAGAAAAACTCAGAGAAGAGGGAGTCTCGCAATAAAAGCAGGTCATCTGAGAAGGGATAGTTTCGAGTGTAGCAAGATGGATCACCTAATAAAAGACTGTCCCTTCTTGAAGGAAGAACAAAGGAAAAACTCAAAGAAACAGCAGCAATTGGCATCAAAGGCTTTCAAAAAGGCTATGAAAGCTACTTAGGGTGAAACTTTTGATGAGGAATTAGAAGGAGAAGATGTGAAAGTAATCTGGCCCTCATGGATAAAAGTGACACAGACTTAGACAGCGATTCCTCCGAGGTAAGTTTATCTGATCTAAAAACTCAAGTTCACCATTTATCTAAAATAAAAGTGGTTAAATTGTTAGTTTCTTGATGGATGAATGTCAGCAAATGAGTGTTGAAAAGGTTAAAATATCAAAAAATTTATCTAATTTGAAATCTGATTACAAAGTTTTAAAAAGGGAGAAAATTAAATCGGAAAATGCTATCAAAACACTCAATGCTGAAATAAGCAATTTAGAGGAGATTGTCTATGTTCAGAAAACTGAAAACAGGAAACTGATGGAAACAGTCTCGTCTCTAAAAGCTGAAATAAACACCATCAAGGAAGGAAAAACATCAAGCAATGAAATAATTATCAATGACCAAAGTTTTCATGAAGCTGAAATTACCTCCTTGAAAAAGGAATTGTGCAAAGAAAGGAAGAAAAGTTCTGAGCTCCAAGTAACTTTGAATCAAGCAAATTATGGCATTACTTTGATGAAAAACTAGAACAAATTATCTGAAGCTTTAACCTGGCTAAATGAGCATCACAACAGAGCTAGAACTGGTCTTAGCTACAAGAACAAACCTGTCAAATGGGATCATAAAAGAAAGTATGTTGTTCTGGCAGAATATAAACTTTGTAGCCATTGTGGTCACACCGGTTATGTTAGATATGAATGTTTAGCCAGGATAAAATCTCCTGAGAAAAATGAAAACATTGTTAGATGGATTTAAAAGGATTTGATTTCGCAACTTTTCAAAAGAAAGGGAACCAAACTGGTGTGGGTTTCCAAATCTAACCCTTGATTGTGTGTGAAGGCTGAAGTAAGAGAGAACAACAAAAAATGGTATCTTGACAGTGGTTGTTCCAGGCACATGACAGGTAACAAAAAACTTTTTCTCTCACTAATAGTCTTTAATGGAGGAACTGTGTCCTTTGGCGGAG
This sequence comes from Datura stramonium, assembly GCA_018107945.1. NCBI lineage: Eukaryota > Viridiplantae > Streptophyta > Magnoliopsida > Solanales > Solanaceae > Datura > Datura stramonium. The sequence continues at coordinate 42,244 of JACEIK010006241.1, read as the reverse complement.
GAGAGAAAGGCACAGTTGTGGGAATAGGTAAGATCGGTAAGTCACTCTCTCACGCTATTGATAATATATATTTGGTTGAGGGGCTGAAACCCAACTTGTTGAGCATCTCTCAACTTTGTGATCGAGGAAACACGGTATTCTTTTCTTCCCTTGATTGCAAAGTTGTTAACTACAAGTCTGGGGAAATTGTCTTGACTGAAAAGCGACATAGTAATGTTTATAAAGCATGTATCATGTTGCTTTCTGAAAATGAATTATTTTTTTGAGTATTCTAGATGATGATGTTCTCATATGAAACAAGCTATTGGGTCATGTTAGCCTTTCGTTACTCAATAAACTTGTTTCAAAAAATCTTATCCTTGGTCTACCTGAAATAAAATTTAAAGATGACAAGGTATGTGATGCTTGTGCTAAAGAAAAATAAATCAGATTATCTTTCAAGTCCAAAAAGGTAATAAGCACCTCCAAGCCACTTGAATTATTTCACATGGATCTCTATGGGCCCATGCGAGTAGTTAGCCATGGAGCTAAGAAATTTGTTCTTGTAATTGTTGATGATTTCTCTCGCTTTACATGGACATTGTTTTTATCCTCTAAGGATGAAGCATTTGATATGTTTAAAGTTTTTGCAAAAAGGATTCAACGAACTCTTGGTATGGATATAATAAGTATTCGATCTGATCATGGCACGGAGTTTGAAAATGCTAAATTCACTGCCTTTTGTTTCAAATATGGAATTGATCATAACTTCTCAACCCCAAAAACTCCACAAGAAAATGGAGTTATTGAAAGGAAAAATAGAACACTAGAAGATATGACACGAACAATGCTTATCTCCAGTGGTCTTCCAAAGAGTTTTTGGGCTGAAGCAGTAATACGACGTGTTATATAATTAACTGATGCATGATCAGGTCACTTCTTGATAAAAACTCCTTACGAATTTCTTAAAGGAAGAAAACCAAGTATCAAACACTTGCGAATCTTTGATAGCAAATGTTCTATGCACAATAATGGAAAACTGCCTTAGGTAAGTTTGATACAAGGAGTGATGAAGGAGTGTTCCTTGGATATTCTTCAAACAGCAAGGCTTATAAAGTGTTCAATAAAAGAACAAAGTGTGTAGAAGAAAGCATATATGTGATTTTTGATGAGTCTAACATTTTTGTTGAGATGGACTTGCAAGAAAACGAGGAGGACTTGAAATCGGCTCAGTTTCATCTTCAACCAACCAGGGAAGCGCTACAGCTCATAATGAAGGAACGCTCTTAGAAACAAACTCCTTGAACGTTTCCTCATAACCAAGGCAGGAACTGAAAAATTCAGGGGGAACAATCTCTGAGACGGTGGTAAGTCCATAAGAAGGAACAGGGGAAGGAACATCATCTGACCATGTTTCTAAAACACAAAATGACAATCCATAAGAATTGATTTTGAGGCCCTGGAAGTACCAAATTTCTCATCCCCTTGGTCAAATAATAACTGATCTTAATAAGGAAATTCAAACCAGGGCCTCCATGAGAAACTTTTGTGCTTATTCAGCTTTCTTATCTTATATTGAGCCTAAAACTTATCGTGAAGCCTTGCAGGATCCAGATTGGATAATGGTTATGCAAGAGGAGCTCAACCAATTCAAAAGGAGCAAGATATGGCATCTGGAACCACCACTAATGAGACGTACTGTAATTGGAACAAAGTGAGTGTTCCGAAATAAACTTGATGAATAGGGAATAGTCACCAGGCACAAAGCCTGTCTGGTGGTCTAGGTCTATAACTAAGAAGAAGGCATAGATTATGAAGAAACCTTTGCACCAGTTGCAAGAATGGAGGCAATAAGAATGCTGATTGTCTTTGCTACTCATATGGAATTCACCCTCTACCAAATGGATGTCAAAAGTGTGTTCCTAAATGGGGAACTGAAGAAAAAGGTATATGTCCGTCAACCTCCTGGGTTTGAAAATTTTGAATTTTCTGATTATGTTTTTAAATTGGATAAGGCCTTATACGGATTGAAACAAGCTCCTAGAGCTTGGTATGCGCGCCTTTCAAAAATTTTGATGGAAAATAGTTTTCTAGGGGGGAAATTTACAATACTCTGTTTCTAAAAAGCAAAGAAAAGGATTTATTGTTGGTTGTACAAGTGTATGTAGATGATATTATCTTTGGTGCAACAAATGAATCCTTGTGTAATGAATTTGCTTTGTTGATGAGTAGTGAATTCAAAATGAGTATGATGGGTGAGCTTAAATTCTTCTTAGGCTTACAAATCAAATAATTTTCGAATGGAACAATAATCCATCAACAAAAATATATTAAGGAATTGCTTAAAAAATTTGACATGGATTTTGCTAAATCAATTGATACACCTATTGCTACTACCACTAAGCTAGATAAAGATGAACATGAAAATCTAGTATGTGACAAAAGTTATAGGGATATGATTGGATCTCTTCTGTATCTAAATGCCAGCAGACCAGATATTGTGTTTAGTATTGGGTTATGTGCAAGATTTCAATCTTCTCCTAGAGAATCTTACTTAACTATAGTCAAGCGTATCCTAAGATACTTGAAGGGAATAGAAAATCTATGTATGTATAATCCCAAGGGAGGTAATCTTAATTTAGTAGGTTATACAAATGCTGACTATGCAGGTTCTCTGGTATACAGGAAAAGCACATCAGGTATGGCTCACTTTCTTGGTTCATGTTTAATTTCTTGGGCTACAAAGAAACAGAATTACATAGCCCTAACTATAGATGAAGCTGAATATGTTGCTTTTGCATCTTGTTGTGCTCAGCTTCTATGGATAAAACAGCAATTGAGGGATTATGCGTTAGACATGGGCATTGTGCCAAATCTTCTGTGATAGCACAAGTGCCATAAATATTGCAAAAAATCCCTGTCAGCATAAGAGGACAAAACACATAGATATTAGACATCACTTCCTAAGGGACAATGTTGAGAAAGGTCTTATATCTATGCAATTTTGTAAAACTGAAAATCAAATTGCTGATATCTTCACTAAAGCTCTTGGCAGAGAACTATTTCTTTGGCTTTAATTTCTCACGTCAATTTTTTTATACTAAAAGCTCATTGCTATTTAGGAAAAGACTAGAACAAACCTGACCACTGCAAGGAACACAGTCAGATATAGATCCAAAGTTGACCACTTATTACTAATACTATTCATGACATCACCCCTTATGTCACATCCCAGTGTCAGCAATCACGTCAATCTCTCCGCCCGAGAGTCATTTAATTTATTTGGTTTCCCTCCTCTATTTCCACTATGACTCTTTGGTTCTATTTGTGTCTCTTAATCTTCCACTGCCTTACCTCTCTATAATTCCATTTCTTTATTTACCAAAGACTTAAGTCTCACAATGCACCCTTTCAAGATTCATCTTCTTTTTTCACCATGGAGGTCCCTGAGTCTGCACCTAACCTACCACCACTACCGAACCCAAACCCAGTTCCCCTCACTCTATGAAAACACAGCAATCTGGCTCACTGGATATCTCCATGGTCATGGCTCCAACTTCACCATCTCCTCAGAGCCCGTCGACTATTCCCCTGGGTCAGCATCTTCTTCTCAAATCATTCTTGAAACCTTGCTTACATATATACGAGGTCGATACACTACTACTCAAAACCCCCTCTATCTTTCTCTCTGGTCTATTCTCTTGATGGTGCACCCGAGGAAGACGATTCTAATGATGAGGTCCTTGAAAAACCACCTTCCTTGTCTGATTTTGAAAGCCTTGATGATATGGTTCCCCTTGCTGCTTTGAAGAGAGGTGCCCGGAAGCGCACTCTGGTCAAGGCTTTTCCTTCTTCTCCAACAATGAAGAAATCTTGTCTTCTTGGACTGACTTCTCACACCAGGGCCCGTCGTCAAAATCAAGGGGTTTCTGGTTGTTCTTTACCTTTACCATCAACCACTGTACATAAGCCCAAGGTGAAGGAATTTGGTGAGCGCAAGCTGCTGAAGGGTAAAATGGTAATTCCCTCTGATAATGTGCATATGGTGACCCTTTGGTCCAAAATTCAAGCTCAGGAATGGGTAGGGCTATTTACTGATACAGAGGCGGTGTGTACTCGTTCAGAAGTGGTTATATTTTTTTGCCATTTTACATTTTCTTATGATTGTAATACCAGTCAAATTGGGGATGTTATGGTAGCTAATAACTCTCATACTCTGAGTTCTGTGTTGAAAATTCCATGTGAAGGTTTTTCCTCTTATCAAAAGAATCGATGGTCGGATCTTCCTCCTTTCCTGAAACCTTTGGACATTGTTCGGAAGTTCTGTAACAACCCTTCTAAAATGTCCTACTCGAAGGTCTACAAGCACTCTATGTATGATTATCACAAATATTTGTTCTTCTTTGTTACCAAGAATCTGATTCCACGCCAAGAGTGTTATGATGTTGCTTATTATCTTGATTTAACTCTTATGGATCTTTTGTATAGGGAGATGCCTATAAACCTGCCTGGGTTGATGATTTCTTATTTGGTTAAGGTTGCGGATGATGTTAAGCAAAATCATGCTTTTTCGTATGGGTTTATTTTGACGAAGGTGTTTGATAAACTCCAAGTCAAGCTCGAGTTCTACTCCATTTATGATGCTTTGGATTATTATGAAACTCGGGGATCTCGTCAAGGAGGTAATTTAGAGGATCCGGTTACTGTACCTCCAGCTGCTCAGTCTCAGGTTTCTGTTGAAAATGAGAGATTGATGTTTGAGAATGCTCAGCTTCGCCAGGAGAATGCTGATTTAAGGGCCCAACTGACTCGTAAGGAGGAGATGAATTCTTCCTGTCATGCTAAACTCTTGACTCTTATTAAGGCTCTATCTCCAATGCCTACATCCTCTTCAAATGTTGTTACTACCTCTTTACCACCTGCCCCTGCTCCTTATCCTGTTTTGTCAAATTTCATGAATGGTTTTAGTGGTATCTTGGTTAAGTTTCTTTTGGGTCATTTGACAGGTTTCTTGTTTTGGTTATGTTAATTCTAGTAATGGTTACTGTTACTTTAGAATCACTAATTGGCTGATGTGTTGATTGCTATTGTCTGTGTTTTGTTTCTTATTTTCTTTTTGTCTTTGGTTTTGTATGCTTCTTTTCACTGATGCCAAAAGGGGAAAGGTTATGCTTGAGTGTTGGTTCTTGCTTAATTCTTGATTAACTGAACAGAGCATACATGTTTCAAGCATATTTTTATTTGTCATCATTAAAAGGGGGGAATTTTTTGGAATAGGTTTTAATGATATCTGATGATGATTTAAAAATATGCTTGAAACATTACAATAATTAGGAAGTAGTCGATTAGCACTTGGAACATTATTAATCTATGTCGTGTGCTACTAATTGAGGGTGGAATTCTAGTGCTTTGAATTGCAGGAAATAGGGGAAAAGCTTGAGGACAACTAGGATTCTACAAGGAAAGAAGGATTCTACAAGGAAAGAAATTCCTAGTGTTTATAAAGGTATTTTCGAACCAAGAAAGGTGCTGAAAAGGAAAGAAAATATTTGATGAGAGATGTAGAGTTCAACAAGGAGTCAACAAGATCTTTCGAATAAGGAAAAGGACTCTTAAGTGAAAGATTCCCTTTCCTAGTAGAAGAAACTCATTGTGCGCATTCTAGTACTATAAATACAGAAGTACCACGTCAAAGATGGGCATTCACTCATGAAATACTCTTCAACAAAATCCATCATTCTTGGGTATTCAATTGGCATTCAAGTTGA
>JACEIK010006240.1:68452-87890 GCA_018107945.1 Datura stramonium | reverse complement strand
TTTTACCACTTCTCTAATTGCCCAAGATGAGATTCCAATGGAAACCTTCAAAACTTACTCTAAATCCTCTCTTCAAACTCTCAAGTTTGCATGCATGGAAAGAAATAACTTATAATAGGTTTTCCCCTTTTTAAACCCCCTGAAATGAGCCTTAAACGACGTAGTATAGGCCCCTAGAACTTAGGAATGACGGAAATACCCTTACTAAAATCGCATAAAAACTGCTCACTGGAACAAACAACGGACGATCCTATGGGTCGTTGGAGGATACGACGACCCGTGGTGTCTACTTGTGCTTTGCACTGTCTAGGCTAGACCTCATCTCACACAACAACCTAAAAAATGAGTCGTTCAATCCTACATGGGTCGTCCAATCACCCGTTGTTTCCTTCATCAACCGAGGCACTTTCTCCAACGACGAGCCTTATCATGACTCATTACTAGAACCCACGATTCGTGGTCTCATTCCATCACATACACTGACCACCTCACTAAGCTAACAACGAAAGCTCACCACGATCCATGGTACCTCACGATGGGTCGTTGGGTGGCCCGTGGCATCCATGAACCTCAAGTCCAACTCTCACCATGATTCTATACGACGACTCGTTGTACCCTACAATAAGTTGTCGGACCAGTCATTGTCTCCACTAACCCACAACCAGACACCTTTCATGACTCACTCCCGGAGGTCATTGGTTGATCCCACTATCCGTGGAACCTCTCGTTCTTCAATAATTTTCCCCAATTTCAGCAGTTTCAATTTTTAAACTCTCGTGTCTAATCTTAGGAACTTCCGGGGTATTACATATATCTAAGTTGTAAACACAGCCTCGGGCCGATAAGGCCACATAACCACTTGTAAAAGAAATAGCTAACCCAACCAGTAAGGCAATAAAAGGATTCTATGTGGGCTGACAAGACCACCATGCTGTCTAGTTACAACAGAGAGAAGACAGGCAATCACATTCATACTATAGCCGACAAGGCTTCTAACTAACTATCTAAACTAGACCCCATACAACCATCACGCAAAATATAACACACTTAGGCCCCACACAGCTAACAACAACCAACAACTGAAAAACAATAGTCTGCAAGCCTCTAAAAGTAGAATAATTGTCGGGACAGGGCCTTGACCTACCCAAAAGTTGTACAATAAAAGAACTAACCTTTCTAACTATCAACTTCAAAAAAAAGGAGCTGACTGGACTGCTAACTCTGGCTGACCCCCAGAAAGGTGCTAAACCACATCTATTTGCACCTGCAGGCAAGTAATGCAGTGCCCCAAGTATGGGCATTAGTACAATATGTACCAAATATGTAAGGCAGTAGTAAAGATTGAATGGAACTGATAAATGAACTGAATGTAATTAATAGGAAGGGATAAGAGTTTAACCTGAATAATCTCACAATCTAAATCATAACTAACAAGTAAATATACAAATAAGAACCTAACTGGGCCCTCATAATCCTGGAAGGTGCAAGCAGAAGGGAATAACCTACCCGGGTCCCCATAGGCCCTGGAAAGTGCCAATAAATCTATATACTCGGTACCCTTGAGGCTCTATAAGTGGCTGCAACTATATCTCAAACAAGTTAGGCCCTCGAGAGGGTCGATAATATCATCTCTGACATAGAAGGAGTTCATAGAAGACTCCAACGTGGCCCCAAAGGCTTTAATCTAGTCCCTTCAAACACTTAATAGCTCTGCAAGCAATTCGGTAGCTCATAAGCAATATCGTAGCTCCGAAAGCAGTTTTCTAGTTCTTGTAAGTGATAGCCACATTATGGCTCCGTAAGCAATCTATAGACCCGTAGGCATAAGTAGCATCGTAGCTCTATAAGCAGTTTGTACAATTAGCAGCTCCTCAACTATTTATAGTGAGGGGTCATACGAAATATGATCTACCCCAACCAGGGATGCTACACTACAATTTCAAGTTTATTTGTAATAGCTAACTATAGCATTCAAGTTCCCCCGTCACTACATAAGTGCTAGTCGTATCACTATTACAATGGAAATAACTTGCCAAAGGGATAGCCTTAACATACCTCGTATGTCGATTCTCTTTTATTCAATTAGTTCCAACCTGTAACCGGAAATTCCATCAATTGAGGCATTTATGCTGAAAGAATAGGGGTATTTTCAATAATAAAACTCAGTAAACAATGATACCTTTCAATATTATTGACTATAATTCAACTTTGTTTAATTTGTCCAGAAACTCACAATTTCTTGAGGATTTAGAAGGGAGAATTGCTTACCTATCACCTGTAGCCACTTAAGACTCAATTTAAAGTAATTTCGACAACTCTTACTCGGCGGAGTTCCGATACTCTGAGCAAATTTTCAAGAAATAACTTCGCATAGATACTTCTCGTAAGCCTAGAACTCGATACCCAAGATGAATTTGCATTTGGACGGAGTTTACCGGCATAATTTGGCAAAAAATGGAAGAAAAATAAAGAAAACCCTCTGTGAGCTTCAAGTTCTGACTTGGGAAAATATTTGTTATGATTTAAACTTGAACTCAACTCATATATATAGGTAGGAGCCAGTGGCCAGGGGTGTGGCGCGTCGCCCATAGCGCCAGGCTGGTTGGTGCGGTGCGGCGCCCAGTGCGCCTGACCTCCAGCCCCGGCCTCTTGCTCGCTTGATTCCAAGTCTGTATATTCATCCCCCGGGCCTTTTACCGCATGCGTCGTACTCAAAAACTCTCAAAATACGTACGCACGTGTCTATAAACGATAGAAACTTTTTGGGTGTAACAATACTGAATAGTATTTAAAATGCATATTAGGATGTCTCCATATCAGCTAGTGTTCGGGAAAGCTTTTCATTTACATGTTGAGCTAGAACATAAGGCTCTGTAGGCAATCAAAAAGCTCAATTTGAGTTGGAGTGAAGCTGCACATTTGAGGCTGGATCAGATTAATGAGATGGATGAGTTCCGTCTGAGAGCATATAAAGAGTTGCATTATAAAAAAAAAAAATGAAGATGTATCATAACTGGAGGATTGAAAAGAGGGAGTTTAGTCCTAGAGATCTTGTGTTGTTGTTCAACTCTGGACTCCGTCCATTTTCGGGCAAACTCCAATCAAAATGGTCTAGCCTATTCAAGGTGACACAAGTATTCCAATCTGGAGGTATTGAGCTAGAAAATCAAAAAGGGGAACGCTTCAAAGAGAATGACCAACATGTGAAACAGTACTATGGATTACCAAAGGAGGTAAAGGTGCTAGATTTGGTGTACCTTGATGAAGTCTGAGTAATCAAGGTACCCACGTCATGTCGCGACATTAAATGAGGTGTTTCTTGGGAGGCAACCCAAGAATGTGGTATTTTGAATATGATGCTTGATTGATTTTGCTATTGTACTGGTTTGAAAGGGGTGTTAAGTGTGCAAGTACAGGTACTCCTAAAGCTGGTGATGACCACCACTGATGGGCCGTCAGAAACTTTACAAGCCGTCACTGTGAACCATCAAGATGAAATAAAAAAATGGATGTTCTGGATAAGCTCGATGGCTAAGTTGACGAGCTGTCAGATGTCTGATGAGCCATCAATTATATTGTCAAAAGTGGTCACAAAAACATGGAATCTGGATAAGAGTGACGGAACGTCATCCCTGTGATGGACCGTCAATACCTTCGTCACTTGCAGATAACTAAAGGCATCGGCAGTGTTGCATTATGAGTAAGTTGACTAAACATCGTACAATCGATGGACCATCACTTGTCCCGTCATCTAACCAGGTAAGTAAATTCCTAAAAAGCCCTACCCGATCTAACCTAACTTTGCTAACCCGGATTTGACCCACTTTCACTCCTAATTACCCCCGACCGTTTGAATTTTTTATTCATTTTATTTCATTTTCTCTCTTCCCACCTTTCGCATCCATAAATTCTACACCCACGGTCAATCTTCTCCATTTTGCTATCCAATCCCTTCCATCCCTCATTGATCATTACTCAAATCGTGTGTTGGGTGATTGGAACCTAGCACAATTTCTATGTTTATCTTGCCTAAAAACTCAGAGGTATGTCATACATATTCATTCTGATTCACAGAGTGAGTAATGTAGTAGGGGATACGAGTACGGCTGAGCAGAGCCAAGTGAATGATTAGTCATGCTTGCTGTCTGTGATAAGCTTGTAGCCCTAGTAATCTCTTGTTGAATATATTTCAAGTTGTTGTGTAAAAAAAATAGCTAAGTCTGTGTAGGATGGCTATGCCCTATGATGGATTTAGTGATGACATTCCTAAGGGAAATAGTTAATTTTTCTATGGTTTTTGGTCTGGGGACACATGGTGAAGAAAACTTGAGTACTCCCCATTGTTGTGCACAAATTGGTAGCTTGACGAGATAAAAGACGGGTTGTTACATGTCTGATGGACCATTATTAGTGTCATCAGCTTTGAACTAAATAAAAATCGACATATGATGGACCGTCATCTTGATGACAGACAGTCACATTCACCGTCACTTGTGGGTTCCGATGCGGTGTTACTAGATAGGGAGTTACGAAGTTAGTGACGGACCGTCGTCTTGCAGCGTCACCTCTTGGTGAAATTATACATGCACAAGGATTCACCTAACGGATAAATTGACGGACCGTCACCCGTCAACCATTTCATCACTCATATCTTACATTCAGTTAAATCCAATTTTTGTCACATGTTTTTTTAGATTACCTTTGGCACTAATAGCTCGATTTCTACAGGTAATCATTCCACCCAAGTTTCAACCTACCATAGGTGGTGCAAGAAGGAGGGTTGAGAGAGATGACACTACACACTACCTCCGAGATGAAAATACTGACTCTGAGGGTGAGATATAGGAGGTTGAAACTATCGAACCAATGTCGGGTTACCAAACTAGATCCACTGCTAGAAAACAAGCCACAAATCCCTAGTCTAATGAGGGAAATGATTCTTCAGCAGACGGATTTGGTTCAAGCAATGACAGTCCTGATTCAGATGAAGGGAGTGGCAATGAAACCACTAGCAGCCCGGCAGAAGACACTGAGCCAATAAGGAGAGACATAATAAAGGGAAAAACACCACGGTTTAGAGATAATCTGCGTTGGCAAGTGAAAACGGATGAAAAATACTTCCAAGAGGGTCTCACTACCACAACTAGAGGACATCTCAAACGCAGCATTGCGGAGGAAGTGAGGATCATCGATTCTGAGTTGCCCGAGTGCCCGAATATTGAGGCCAAGTACAAGTTCTATGGACTGGGATGGATGAGTGAAGCACTAGGCCACTATTACCCTACCATGGTTCATGAATTCTATGCGAACTACATAGCTTTTCAAAACGGTCTTTGCAAAAAGAGGCAGAAATCGTCAGAAATAGAAATATAGAAAAGCATACTAGTCTAGGGAGAAATGGTAGATATCTCAGCAAATACCATAATAGAGTGCTCTATGGGCCTGAATTTATGCCTCTAGTTAACGTCACTGAATTTTAATACAGAATAAGAGAGCGACATAACCAGTGTGGCTGGTTAACACAGGTCCTAATAGATAGACAACCCTCTTGGATGGAAAACACCAAGGAAAGAATAGTGAAGTCCACACTGACATTTGAAGCAAAGTTTTGGTGGGCAGTTGTTTGGCTTCGACTATTTCCAATAGGGGAAGATAACACCTTGGCTGAAGATAAGTGGTGCTAGTAGCAAGCCTAGTGTCAGGGTTCCCATTGAACATGGGAGTGATTATCACCAAGGAGATGATGTGGAGAGCGGTGAGGTTATCTACATCACTGTCATTTCCATGCCTAATCACCCAACCGTGCAGAGAAGCTCATGTACCAATATTGTCTAGCATTGATGTGGAGACTTATTCTATAAAGAGGTGTGACTTAGAGAAGTCAAAGGATGAATCCAGATATGACCTGAAGCTTCACAAACAAATTCCTGAGGTGATCAGTCCTAGTGGTCTAATTGCAAGGGCAACGAAAGCATCTATTAAGTTAGCTGGAGAAGCCACAGGAGCAGAGTTAGTTTGCCATGTCGCCCCAATTCATACATCCACACTATTCACTTCTAGTGCGGCTGAAACTACCGAAGGGAGAATCAGCTGATACATCATTTGCCATGCCCCGATCCTCACAGTATGCATTCACACCAGCAAACTTCGCTAGAGTGGTCAGAAAAGCAAACAGAAAAGACAAGCAACTAAAGTTGTTTACTAAGCAGTTATTCCCTTTTGTTGATTGAGTTATCACAACCACTTTAGAACCATACAATCACATTCATATTCGTATGGATGACATGGAAGCGAGGGTGAATGACAGGCTAAAGGACCTCACAGTACCAAAGTTGGAAAGGATTGTAGCTGAGCTGAAAAAGGCTTAGAATGACATTCTAAAGTTACAACAGGAGCGGTAGCCCCCAAAGTTCTCGATTTCCGAATTTGAGAAATCAAAGGATGATGCACCCTTCATTGATTAGTTGCGCGAGAAGCCTAAGTCAATCGTAAGACTTCTGAGAGATGATGTTAGATATGAGGGAAAATCCCATAAGAAAAAAAGCATAAGCGCAGAAAACAGGAGAATGTTGAGTTGCGAAAAGCTTTGAAACATTCTAGGGTGGAAGAGGATGTGAGCCAGGGTTGGTGGAGCTTCTTCCAATTCAGCACCTCAAGTTGAGGGGCATGTCATAGGGTCCAAAATTCATTTAGATTCGACAACTCTTGTCACACCGCCTTCAGCTATGGAGGCTTCCATGCCTGATCCTTTAAGTGTGGCAACCGTCCCTAAAGCCACTATTGACGGCTCTAGGGTCACTCCACCACAGACAGTTGTGCCAAACTCTAAAGTATAGAGCTTCACAGGTTTACCCTATTTTCAGTTTGGGAGTTTTACATATATGCATTGGGGACAATGCCATTTTTGGGGGGGTTGGGGGTACCTGTGAGTCTGTCACACCAATTGATTTTGAAATTGTGTGTTATTTGATATGTAAAAGAAAATTTTATAAAAATTAAAGCAGTTATGGAAATGAACATCTTTTTGTTAAAACTTATTGGAAAATGGAGACCCCCACAATCTTTTAGTGTGGCATGTGTGTATCTTTGTAAAATATTGACTTTGAAGGATCTATATTTGACATTATTTATATATTGATATAGCAATTGTGCTTAAGCTAGGGCATATGTTGATAATCATTCACTGATAGTGCAAATTGTTGCCAAGTGTCTGTGAGATTAATTGATGTTATTCTTACATGATGCATGCATCTATAACTTTTCTGGTTTATCTTGCTAATTTTGTAGGATAACTGACTAAGAAAGGATCATAGGACATCTTTTGTAATTAGTCCATTAAGCATATATGACTTCCCAAACAATGTGAATAATCTCTTGATCTCTAATTTTGAGCCTGATTGACCCGTTCATTTTATTAGTCTATTTACCTGCCTATATTTTTTTTATAATGAACATGTTTTAGCCCTGATCCTTCCTTGGATATTGTGTACCTCAACTCCGGCAAATCACCTAAGTTGAGGGTGGCTATAGGAGGGGAGTATAAAAGGTTGGGTATGGAAGAAAGAATCTGCGGATTAAAAATAAATGGGTATGGTCTGGTTGATGAAGAAAAGAGAACAAAATTTGAATTATAAAAAAAAATGAGAAAATAAATAGTGATGTTTTGATGAGAAAAAGGAAGATCCAAATGAAAACCACACCCATGAGTTGAGAAGGAAAATGGATAAAAGAGAATACAAGAGATAAAGCAAGAGCAGAGCAAGAGAAATAGCATAGCACCATGGAGGGTCAAGTCACTATATCTATATATACCATACCTTTCCCCAAGCTTACGTTACATGCCAAGAAAGTCCTATAGTGATCCTAATCAAGTGTCCAAAAAACCTGAAACAATGATGATAAAGGCAAGTTTATGGTTTCGCATGTGCATTGTTATGAATTTTTTTGTGAGAAAGAGTGTCTTGTTCTAGTCCTCAAGCAAATAACTTTTGATGTGAGTTGGGACTTCTTTGTGGTGAGGACACTAGAATGGCATTACTGATGGTTGGTTGTTGGGATAGTTGTTGGTGTATGTAAGGTACTATATTGATATCATTATGTTATCTGTAGATCCTCATAAATCAATGTGTTTAATGAATTCTATCTATTTATGTCCTATTAGAAAAAGGAGAGTGTTAAATACGAAATAATCTACTTTGAATATGACAATTGCTTGTAGTTATCCTAATTTTCTTTTGCTTTAATGAGGTGTCTGGTGTGTTGCTTGAGGACAAGCAAATATTCTAAGTTGAGGGTGTTGATGCGCCGGCATTTGATGATGCATTTGATGCTTTTAACTATGAATTGATGCAAGTTCTCGAGCAACTTTTAGTTATTTTGATGGTTTTGTGTGTATTATGTAGAAATATAAAGCAAAGAAAATAAATGGTGTGAAACAACAACATGACGGCCTATCTGACGGGTCGTCACCAGTGTGATGGACCGTCATCCTCACCGTCGGGCCTAAACAGAAGAAGAACAAAAGTAAGTGAAAGTGACGGTCCAGGTGATCGACTGTCACCTCTCCGATGGACCGTCACATTCACCGTCACAAAGATGAAGAATTAAGGGTACATTGGATAAGGAGCGATGGACCAAGTGACAGACCGTGACCTCTGTGACGGACCGTCAACTGTACCATTAACAAGATGCAAATTTGCTGCTACACTGAATAAGGAGTGACGGCCCAAGTGGCGGAGCATCACATGACCGATGGGACATCAATTTAGGTGTCACCTGAGAAGCAGAACTCTGAATTATTTTAGATTATAAATAGCAGCTGCTAGGTTTATTTTTGGCATCAGATTTTTAGAAGAGAAAGGAACGATTTTAGACATTACTTTTGAGAGAGAAAAGGATCAACTCTGTACATTACTTTTGCAAGAATCTTGAAGAAATATTGTTGAGTTTTTATAATCATAATCAAGATTTCATCTCTTCTTTATAATTTAAACCTTCTTTGATGAAAATGATTATTGTTATTAATACAATGACCATGTGTGGCTAAGTTTCATTACTAGGGTTGTGTGATTCTTGGTAGAATGATATAATGATGGTGAATGTTGCAGGGATTAATTTAATGTAAATGTGTGTATTACTAATGTCTTCATTTGGAATGGTTGCAAACATTATAACAAACCCTAGATTTGACATACTTGAGTAAGGCGTATAAATCTGGATTAAAATGGATCATTATTAGGGATTTAAGGCACTAAACCTTGACTGGTGATTAATATTGTAATAAGATTAATCGACCTAGGTTAATTATTGTAACTCAATTATTATCACTCTTAATTTGAGAAGATAAGTGTGATACTTGTCTGAATAGGTTGAGAAACTTTTGGATAGGATAATCAAGTTAGCAACCTACACTCATAGCATTAAATGCGTCCCCTACTATCATTCACCAAATATTGTTAGAAAAACCATGATGATCATAATCCTAGTCTACTTTCTTCTTGAGTTCAATAGTAATAGATCACTTTTTGTATTTGAAAATTAGTGGAGCGAAACATAATTTCCAAACCCCCGTTGCTACGAAAATATTTGACTAAAAGCAAATAACCATATAAGACTTAGTTTCACCATATTCCCTATGGGATTCAACCCCAATCTTGTTGGGTTCTATATTTGACAATGGCCGCATTATACTTCTTATCATAGAGGTGTAATTTGGGTGTATCACTCTCGCTCCATCACACACGGTCTTCACACTATTTAGACTCTCCTATATGAGTTAGCCACTGATGGTGCTCATGTGTCTAATCCAGAGCTCATCGATAAAATATGCAGTAGTCTGAGTCCTGATTTTCGTGAGATCTCTGCAGCAATATGGGTACGTGAATCTCCTATAAGAAATTGTTTGAAAAACTGCTTGATGATAAACTCATCCTTTGTCACGAAGATGCTAAGAAGCTGTCCAAGCCTTCTTTTGATCGAAATCTATTCAAGTTAGGCTTAGGTGCCCATTGCCTAACTTGAGGGGATGTATTAGCGTACATATAGCAGTTCTAGTCAGTTTAAGATTGGTTGGTTTAGTTTGAGTATATTTTGATTTATTATTTATATTTCTGTATTATTATTTAATTAGAATAAGTTAGTTGTCGTTAACTAGGAATCTATCTTTTTATTGTAACCTATTTAAAGAATTGTTTATCATCACTAATAAACTAAGTTTTTCATGACTTCACTAAGCGTTTATACAATTCTCCTTCTAAATCATCAAGTATCAAAGTGCTAAGCTCTTTAGTGGCCTCAAGAACCATCTTCTTGGTGTGAAAATTTATATTCAAGGACCACAATATTTTTTTCAGCAATTTTAACTTGGTTTAATATTTCTCCATTAGTTTTCATACCATTGACAATATTAGTAATTCTTGTAAAGAATTCTTTGACGGACACTGTTTCACTACCTTCTAAACTCTTTCAATTTGGCTTTCTCTACATTTGTGGAATTTTGATGTGAATTCACTAAAATTGTCTTAAGACAATTGAATTATAAAGCACGCTTCTATAACAAGTATACATGCAATTAGACCTTGTTGTGAAGGTAGAAGCGTACCTTATAATTCAATTGTCTATTTTTCTCCAATTGTGTAGATGCTTCACCATTCAATATTTCATGAATCTTTTACCAATAATGGACCATAGTCCAATAACATTGAAAAAATTCTTCATCTGGTGATACCAACTCTCAAAATTATTTTTTCATCAAACACAAAAACGGGACAATTAGGTAAATATGAAATATTCATATTCTTGTATTTGTGTTTGATGTCATGTTAAGCTCTAGTACATCTCACACAGGCTCTAATACCAATTTGAAGAAAATAAAAATATCCAGCAAAATAATATATGAACAAGTGAAAGATCCAACAATGACTATATAAATTTTTTTTGTCAAACTAGAAAGAAGAGATAGGAGGCTTTACTCAATAATTCATTAACTCTTAAACTTCACTACAAGAAAATATGTACAAGACAACTCTATTTATATTACTAATAAACCAAATTAGACTAAGATTACAACAGCTATTCCTATATAATTTTGATAAATAAATCGTAACTACACATAAAATAAATGAACTATCAAATATCGAATTCTAAATAATTTCCTACAACAGATCTTGTCATTTTGATGAAATGGAACAATCACGTTTACAAAATGTAACTAATATAAAAAGAACCCCAATATTGTAAAGCTGCACGGATAAAGATTGAGACGAGAATGAATAGTTAACTAGGAGGCCAGTTTAGTAGCCTTACAAAAGATTTGCACTTAAGGAAACGCTCCTTGCTTATTCATCAACAAGTTAAATTTTCGATATAATCACTTAAATAATAGTTATTATCTCATAAATTTATTTTTTTTTATTGAAGAAAATTAAAATCAAGAAGAAAGGTGACTTAATAACTATTAATTAAATGACCGTGAGAGAAATCAACCTCATCACCTAACCATTGCTGTAATTTGGAAATTAACTAGCATTATTAGCTATATAACTGCAGATTTGGTTCTATTGAGGACAAATATAATAGATCACTCCAACTATAGTAATGCATCATTAACGTAAATGATCTCTCTAACTATGGTAACACATTATTAATTAAGAAAATTCAGATTTTACTTTTACATTTCACCTGATTTTCATTGAATAATCTTTCCATTGTGATGTTGGAGTGGCTGTTACACCTCTTTAAAGCCTTTCTCCTTTCAAAGATCCTAAATGCTGCTGTGGTGAATCATTCTGAATCCTTTTTATCCTGATTTAGAGTAATATCCGTTTTATCTCTTAAAATTGCCTGATGTGCATGTAATGCTACTTTTGCAAGATATTTTTATACAAATAGTGAGGTGGCTTTTTCTTCAAAGGCATAAAAGAAATTTTCTGAGGTGAGTTTTGATGAGCAGAAAGAATCATTTTGTCAAAGTGATTGAGATATGGTATAGAGTAGTAGTAATGATGATGAATGAATAGAGGAAAATGCAAAGGTGGAAAAAGGGAAAGATGAAGAAGGAGCAATCCGAAGGACCGCCTTCCTGCACAAGGGCAAGTATCAAGAGAAAGTTCCATCAAGTTGGAGATAATTGTAATTCTGTTTCAACTAAACATGCGGCTGTTGCTGAGGTTAGATTTTTGTGCTTGTCAGTTACTATTCTTTGGCTGTTGCTGAGGCCTCTTTCTAAATGTTTTGCAGGACGCACATCACAAAAAAAATTCATCCAAGTGCAACAGTAAGTCTATATGTGGAGGATCACCAACTGTTTCACCTTAAAATGGCGTTTAAGCATCATTTGTTTGTCAAATAACACAGTCTGAGCTTAATGCTCTTGATTTATTTAGATTTCAGAAACATCAACTTCGAGTTTTAATTCATATTCGGGATTCTATCAGGTAAACCAACAAAGTTGCCAGAAAAACGTATCCTAGAACTTATTCTCGACGTGCTGCAAAGGTCAGTCAGTATTTATCCTCAAATATGATTGTGTTCAGTATTCATCCTCAGATTATATTAACTTCAATATTTCCCACATTAAGCAAACAATAAGGAATACAGCAAATGGATATTTAACATCTTACTTTTGATGTTAGGAGGGACACCCATGAAATATTTGCAGAACCAGTTGATCCGACTGAGGTTTGATCTTGCGTTTTGAAGGTCATGTCTTCTTATTGACTAAAATTTGATTTACCTTCTATTTCTTTTAAGGTGGAAGATTACTATGAAATCATTAGAGAGCCTATGGATTTTGGTACAATGAGGGCTAAGCTTCATGAAGGAATGTATCAGAATCTTGAACAGTTTGAGGTCATGAATTGCCATTTCTCTTATTACATCTCTTTTAATCTATTTTTGTTCTTTTACATTTGATTGCTACGTTGCTTGGACTCTTCAAAAATTTCATCGGGTGTGTGTCGGATCCTTCAAAAGTAGTGTATTTTTGGAGGATCCAACACGGGAGCAGCAACATTTTTGGAGAGTCCGAGCAACTTAGCTTGATTGGGCCTTTATGTATTTTTCTTATCTGGATAATCTTTTACACCCTTTCTTGTCCTTTTTCCTTTCCCTTATCTTGGATCCCATTTGAGGAAGCAGGATCAAGTTGTGCAAGCCTCTCTTTATAAGCAATATTCAGAATTGCCACTTGAACCTCCAATCACATCTCATGTTTGTGAAATGCATGATCTGCTAACTCAACCATCAATCATTAATTTCCTTAGCATTCAAGAATCTTCCTACCTATAATGTCTATTTAAGAAATGTGACCTTTGATCTGAATAATCTTGACTACTTCAAAATGTGCAGCTCTCAGTTCTAAAGTCAGAACTCTATTGTGCTTGTAGCTTAATCATCTTTTGAAACTCATGATTTTGCAGCATGATGCATTTCTGATTCCAAAAAATGCTATGCATTTCAACTCCTCTGGTACTGTCTATTTCAGACAGGTAATTTGACAAATGTCTAAAACAATTAGATTCTTTACAAAGTATCACGAGAACCAACAAACAATTTGTAACAAAATTCTAATGATTTACAGGCTCGTGCTATATATGAACTAGCAAAGAAAGTATTCCATGTCCTAAAAACCAATCCCGGAAACTTTGAAGTGGAATTTCCGGTGACAAGACGAAGATCGATGAGGAGATTGCAAAATGACGTCAAGGATACAAGACACTCTCAAGGTGTTGTACCAGATGGTGCCACTGATGATTCTTCCAAAAATATTGGACTTGGCCCAAGTGTACCATCAACATATAGGAGAAGCAGCAAAGAACCTTCATTATCCACCAAAGGTGCTGCTCCGATTGACAGTGCATTCTTATTAGGTAAGAAACTTGTGCTGTGAGATTTATACATGTGTTTCTTAGATTATCAGTTAGCTGTGAAAAGTTATACTCTTGACAAGTATTCAAATAATTCTGATACCTTGTTCTTCACTGTATTTAAACAGGTAATAGACACAGTCAATGGTTGTCTTCTCTTGATGCTGGTCCTCGTTCTCCATATGAATTTTCTTGCAGGCCTTCGCTTTACCATGAGACTAGCTCATTTATGTGTAATAAGTCACTAATTCTTGTAAGTTCTTCTCTCCAGCCTGCTTCCTTTGATGCGCAGTTCATTTGGAGAGTATTTTTCTGTCAAAAAAAAAATGTATGTTATACTAGGATACAACATACATGAAGAAAATGCAAGTGCATTATGATTTTTGTCATTTTGTAGAACAGGGAGGCTAGTTACAGAGAGAGCTTGATATCATTTTCCAAAGATTTAGGACCAGTAGCACAAATGGTTGCCAACCGGAAAAGTCTAAACAATGGTGTTCAGCCTCCAACGTGCTTAGGATTCGCTGCCTTTGCTGCTGTGAAAAGTCAATCTAATACTGGAGTCCTAACCTCATCTCAGAAACTGTCTAGTCCTGTTGGAGGATTTGGCTCAGTGCTCAGTGATAAGATGGATCTGACTAATGCTGCAAAGGGAGATGAGACTTGCAAAATAGCGAACAGTCCTCTTTCTCGTACAGAAAATTCAGAGAAAAGTACATCAATTTTGTGCTACAGAAGGAATGTTCATAAAGTAACAGAAGAAGCGGCTAAGAAAACTCAAAATGGAAGCGAGAGCAGAGAGAATAACTTACACTCTCATATCTCCACTAATGAGACATCTGGAGATAGGAAGAAACTCGGCAGAACAAGTGCTAAGTTGGAAGAAAACAAAGTTCTGCCAGTTATACTAGCTCTAGAGCAATCTCATTCAAGTCTATCTGAGTTGAAGTGTAGAAACAAGAAGAGTTCCAATTCCATATCACGTACAACACGATCACAAAGAAAGATTGCAGAGTCCAATGTCACACGGACAATTCCAGATCAAACCCCCAAAAATAAAAAGCACCAAAACAAAGCAGCTATTTGTGATCAGGACAACAATTTCGGCTGCAGTGGCAACCGAAGTATTCTTGGGCCAATGGGCAAACCTTTGGAGTTGAAATTGGACAATGCAATTCCTGTAATACCATTTCCAGCAAGAGCAAGCTCCAGGTTCATTTTTGATATGCCATTCTTGAAAGCTCAGCTAAATCAAATGAACCCAGTAGGGAAAAATGACATGTCACAGGTATCAAAAGATAACTTGAAGAGGTCCTTGTATGGTCAGGGAAGTTATCAGAAGATGGTCAGGGAAGTAAATCCATCAGTGTCTCTACGGGACAAACCAAACAGTAGTCTGCAGACCACGCCTGCCTTCATTTACAATAATCAATCATCATATAGTTCATTAGACACTGACTTGGCCCTTCAGCTCTGAGGTAGCTTGAATAAATGTGATTAATTTCTCCGAAATAGATTGGTTTCTGGATACCTTTTATCATGTAAAACTTATAGTATATTGAATTTAAAATAACCTCTGAGCAAGTTGATTGAGTTAATCCTTGTAAATACTTAAAATAATTGCATAGGTTATGGGCAAGGCAATTGTAATGACGAGTCCCGTCGTTATGAGGTGGTTAGGACTATAATACCCTTGTTAGAGTCCTTGTAGTAAAAATTGAGCTAATAAAACTAAAGATGGGGAGGTTTAAAAATTAAAACTTGCGTGTAATCATGATAAATTATGTTAAGTTGTGTTCTGTTAGGGGGTGACTTAGTGAAATAGACCTCTGTAGGGAATTCTAAGACTACAATTGAATTTGCAGCGATGTTTTACAGCGAGTTTCACATCTGTATTCGACTGTGATGTCTTGAGTTGATATTTGTATGGTGAAATGTAACTTGGTATAGTTTTACTAAGCTACTGGTTAACGAGGCATCGCTGCAGCGGTGGATTTTTCATTACTGCGAGACTGTCATAGCGGTTGGAGTTCTACCGTAGTGGGTAAGGACGAGGCCTTGGTTTCCATAGCGGGTTCGCTGCAGACGAAGGTGATGACCACTTCGGCAAACGACGCGAGGCAGAATATGAATTTAAGTCAATTATTTCAAGTTTCTCACCTCATAATCTCAAAACTCGAACCTAGAGACCTATGGGGTGACTTTCACAAGGATAGGGCATAATTCTCCTTCAAGGTAAGTTTATCCCGTCAATTCTTTCATACCAGTAATCCTCTAACATCCTAGAATCGTTGGGGATGGCCTTAATGGTGAATTATGAGCTAGAACCCTAGAACTCATGAAAGTTATGGGAAATTGAATGTGTGATGATAATTATTGCTTTCTATGCTTCTTTAATTAATACTTCCGAGGATGGAATTGGATGTTCTAATACATAATCGTGGTAATTTGGAGCCTAGAGTCCAATAAAAATAATACCTTTGGTGTAAAAACTGCTATAAATGTGTTAAAGGAGTAGAGGCTCCATGATTTAGGGTGATGTGATCATTGTAACTAGACTATGATGAATTAACCCTTGGATAATGATTTAAACCTTGATAACGAGTAGAATTATGTGGATTTAAATTCCCAAAGCTATTATTTAAAGAGTAGATGATTAAATATTCTTGCATTGTTATTTTTAGACTTTGAGAATTTCGAGGCTTTGAGGAAAGGAAAGGCTCATATGAAGTAGCTTGCTCGTTCAAGTTCTTTGGTTGAGGTAGGTTATGGTTTATTTGGAGTTAGATTTTGATTACTCACTTTTATGTGTTATGAGTTAATAAAACATCCATGATTGATCTTTGGATATAGACTATGATTGAGAATTGTTGACTTGACAATGCTTGTATGGATAAGCTTTTAAATTGTTGAAGTTTGTTTGAATATAACTTGTGATTGTGGTGTGTACTTGTGATAATCAATATGTACTTGTCATTATTATCTTGCGTGATGAATAAACAGAGAACATACTGACATATGTTGATGATAATTGAGGAACACATAATTATTCTGAAATCAGTAACTCATGTCCGATGTGAGCTTACAAACGAGCGATTATGTGTAGAGTGGGTACCACGCTGATACGAAATATGGTTCATATTTGAGTGGCTCGAGTTTGATATGAGCTTACGGATGAGCGGTTATGTGATGGGTTGAGTACCATATCGGTAATGATATGAGTGACTTGAGTCCGATGTGAGCTTACGAATGAGCAGTTGTGTGTAAAGTGAGTACCACCCTGGTACGGTACATGTAGGGTCCCCTGCAGGTCATGACTAGTTGGGGAAGATTAAAGACCCACTAGCATGTGTGTACAGATAAGCGACAGATGTGTGTTCAGATATGATATTGAGTGAGACTGGTGAGATATAGAAGCTATACAATTGTGATTCAGTATGCATATAATTCCATGATTGTGTTGTAATTGCATTATGCTTGCAAATTCTTGTGATGTCTTCTTATGTCTGGTATAGAGACTTATATGTCCCGTGTTGGTTCGCATTGTTAGGTCTGAAATTAGTGTATTTACTTGAGTGTCGTTGACCACCTGATTCCTTGAATTATTAGTTACGTGTTGTTATACTTGTCTATTGCTTTCATCGATGATATGATGCATATTGGTTACTAACCTGAGCCGGCCTATGATGCCTACTAGCATATAGTGTTTGTACTGATATTACTCCTGCACTTTTCTTTGAGTGCAAACTATATTTCAGAGTCTTCTTCACGACCTCACATCTAGTGTTGACAACTAACTAATCTGAGGGTGAGTTATTCCTATCCACACTGCCGCAAATCTTCCGTTAGATAGATTCTACTCTATTCAGACACTGATTTATGTTTTCTTTTGCCTTTGCAACTCTTAGACATTGCTAGTCAAAGTCTTTGTATGATGACTTTCGGGTTTTGGGATTATAATAACTAGACTTCCGCAGATCATTTTATAGTTATTTAAACCTTTAATATTTATTTTTCTAATATCTTATTTTCGACTAAATGAATCTATAACTGTTGGGTAAGTTGGTAAATTATGATTCTCCACCGGAGAGTTAGTGTGAATGTCATTCACGACAGTTAGATCGTGACACCGATCCTCTCTCCTTTCCTATTTGTATCAGTAGTATTTAGTTTTAATTGGTCTTAAATGTGCAAGGTGAAGGATTGAAAGACAAAGTAGCACATATCACATGATTTTATGCTTCATGAACAAGTGAAGTTAATTTAAGAAAAGATGGCGGCTACTATCCGCTAAAGAAAAGAAGGGCCATCATGGCAAACTAGTTGCGCATTTTTACAAAAAGGGGTGATCTATTAAGTTAAAAGCTAAATAATTCAGTACATTCAAGTGAGAGTGGATACAAAAATGATTTTTGTTTTTTGACTTTTTCAAGAACTTGAACATACTTTAGAATAGGAAGTAGATTCCAACTACCTTTTTGATGTATACTAATGAAAACTGATTTATTATAAGTCAGCAAGAAAAACAATATTTCTGAAAAGTAGAAAAGAAATTGAGGATAAACATGAAATAGACAATTAGTTGGAATTAGAAAAAAAAGTAAGCTGCTACACAAGTGAACATAAGACGAGTACGTAAGTTTATATTGTTAGATTATGGAGTTAGAAAATAGGGAACTGAAGAATCTACCTTTGATAGGGTAATCTTTGTCCTCAAGGAATTTAGGCCTCCTTTTAATTGTTGCAAGTATGATGGTAGAATTCCTTCAGGATTTTACAAAGCTTATAAAATTCAAGTTTAGGTAATTAACTTGAATGTCCTGTAAGAACAGTGTTTTGTGTATTGAGTTTACAGAGAAGAAGCAGTCGTCTGTGTGTTGTATATTCATTTTAGAAGAGATACGGTACTTATAGTACCTTTAGAAGTCTGTTGGCAGTAGAATCAATCTTTCACAACAGGCGGTCTTTCAAACACCAACGGATATTTTCAAACGCCACAATGGCTGCACAGCATTCGGCATTGCCCATTCTAGGCGCTGGGGTGGCCACACCCAATTCGGGCGTTGTAGAGGCCGCATCGCGACAGCCATCGCATATGATAGTGGCCGCAGTGCACTGACCTTCTCGTTCCAATACTTATACTCTCCTGTACTCCCATTAACATTAACTATTTCAATAATCCCCCACTTAGTTAGTGATTGGTATTGTTTAAAATTCAAGCATATAATAGGTGCCTTTGTATTTAAGCCCACTACTTTTATAAACTCTCAAGAACTTTTCAAATTAATGGTTAGATTAAATTCCATTAAACCGTAATTTAATTTTATACACATAAATGATTTTTAGAGGTGCTAACAATATCTTTAGATTTAAAAGTTTGTTTCCTTAATTGACAAGCATCACATAAATGATTTTTTAAAAAAATTATCTTTGGTAAATTAAGGATCAATTAAAATATAAAACGGGTCAAAAATATTCTTAAACTATTTGAAATTGAACAAAAATGTTCTCTGTTAATAGTTTGAATCAAAAACGCCCTCGTCGTCAATATTTTGATAAGAAAAATGTCCTGT
>JACEIK010006240.1:42220-54055 GCA_018107945.1 Datura stramonium | reverse complement strand
CACAGTTTAGTGCATGCCAAATAAGGGAGGAATCACCATGGTCCCAAATGCTAACAATGAGCTCATTCCACTTAGACCGGTCACAGGTTTGGAGAGTATGTATGGATTATAGGAAGTTAAACCACTGGACGCAGAAAGATCACTTTCCTATGCCATTCATAGATCAGATGTTATACCGACTAGCAGGAAAAGGGTGGTACTGCTTTCTTGATGGTTATTCGGGGTACAATCAGATCTCTATAGCCCCCGAAGACAAAGATAAAACCACGTTCACCTGTCCCCATGGGACATTTTCCTTCAAGAGGATGCCTTTCGGGTTATGTAATGCGCCCGCCACTTTTCAGCGTTGCATGACGTCCATATTTTCTGACATGGTAGAGGACACCATCGAATTCTTTATGGATGAATTTTTTATGGTGGGTGATTCATTTGATGATTGTTTGGCTCATTTGAGCAAGGTGCTGCAGCGATGCGAAGAGATCAACTTGGTGCTTAATTGGAAAAAGTGTCATTTCATGGTCAAAGAAGGTATAGTGCTCAGCCACGGATTTCTGGTAAGGGCATTGAGGTGGACAGAGTGAAGATCGATATAATTTCTATTCTACCACCTCCTATTTCTGTGAAGGGTGTTCAAAGCTTTTTGGGGAATGTAGGATTTTATAGGAGATTCATCAAGGATTTCTCAAAGATTGCACATCCCTTGTGCAAGTTACTTGAGAAAGAGGTGAAGTTTGTGTTCGATGTTACATGTTTGAAGTCTTTTAATGATGAATTTCTCAAAGATTGCACATCCCTTGTGCAAGTTACTTGAGAAAGAGGTGAAGTTTGTGTTCGATGATGTGTGTTTGAAAGCTTTTGAATTCCTAAAGAAGAGATTGACTACTGCTCCGATCGTAGTGGCACCTGACTGGTCCTTACCATTTGAGGTTATGTGTGATGCTAACTGAGTGGCCCTGGGAGCTGTTTTGGGTCAAAGGCGTGAAAATATCTTCCACCCAATTTATTATGCTAGCAAGGCTCTTAATGTAGCTCAAAAAAATTATACTGTAACAGAAAAAGAGTTTTTGGCTGTGGTATTTGCATTCGAGAAGTTTCGAGCTTACTTTCTTGGAACCAAGGTGATAGTTCATACAAACCATGCAGCTCTGAGATATTTGATGGCAAAGAAGGATGCCAAGCCACGGTTGATTCGACGGGTTCTGTTTCTAGAAGAGTTCGAGTTTGAGGTTAAGGACTGGAAGGGGACTGAAAATCAGGTAGTGGATCACTTGCCAAGATTAGAGGCAGATGCAACACTTTGAATGAGCTTGACATAGATGACACATTCCCTGACGAGTAGGTTTTGGCTACTTCCCGGGATCTTATCCCATGGTATGCAGACTTCGCTAATTATCTGGTGAGTGATGTGGTATTGAAAGATTTATCGTTTCACCAGTGGAAGAAATTCATATCTGATGTGCGGAAGTTTTTTTGGGATGAGCCTTACTTATTCCGCATATATGCTGATGGGGTGATACAGAGATGCATGCCCGAGGTTGAGATGTTGAGCATATTGGCGGCTTGCCACTCATCCTCTGTTGGCACAACCCATAAAATTCTGCAATATGGGTACTATTGGCCAACTATTCACCAAATGCACATGATTTTGCAAAGGCATGTGATGAATGCCAAAGGCAAGGAGGCATATCTAGGAGGAATGAGCTCGCTCTTACTCCTATCATTATCATTGAGTTTTTTGACGTTTGGGGCATTGACTTCATGGGCCCATTTGTGAGCTCAAACAGGATGAAGTATATACTTGTAGTTGTGGACTATGTTTCAAAGTGGGTGGAGGCAATTGTGCTTCCAAACAATGAAGGTAAGAGTGTCACAACATTCTTGAAGCGAAATATTTTTGCCAGATTTATGACTCCCAAAGCCATCATTAGTGATGGGGGTTCGCACTTCTGCAATAAGTTGTTCTGGAATTTTCTTGAGAAATATGGAATGAAACACAAGGTGGCAAAACCTTATCATCCATAATCGAGTGGGCAACTTGAGGTCTCCAACTGGGAGATAAAGACCATCTTGGTGAAGACTGTGAATGCTAACTGGACAGATTGGTCTAGGAAGCTAGATGATGTGTTATGGGCTTATCAGACCGCATTCAAGACCCCTATAGGTATGTCTCTGTATCAGCTTGTGTATGGGAAAGCATGTTATCTTCAGGTCGAACTTGAGCACAAAGCTATGTGGGCGCTCAAGAAGTTGAATCTGAATTGGAGTGATGCTACGAACTTGAGGCTTGATCAGTTGAATGAACTAGATGAATCTCATTTGAAATCCTATGTAATTTTAGATATTTATAAACTGAGGATGAAAATTCAACATGACCAGAAGATTGAGTGGAGAGAGTTCAGCCCGAGTGATGTGGTGTTACTATTTAACTCTAGGCTTTACTTGTTTCCTGGAAAGTTGAAGTCTAAATGGTTGAGACCATTTCAAGTGGTCCAAGTATTCTCCTATGGGGCAATTGAATTGTCATACCATGAAGGCAAACGATTCAAGGTGAATGGTCAACGAGTGAAAGCATATTTGGGAAAGAGCGAAGAAATTAAACTGGTGGACCTTTGGCCTCTGGGTGAAGTCTGAGTAACCCAGGGACTTGAGTCGTGCCACGGCATTAAATCAAGTGCTGCATGGAAGGCAATCCATGGAGGTATTTTAGTGAAGTTCATGTAATCAAGATACCCGCGTTGTGCCGCGACGTTAAATCAGGCCCTTATTGGGAGGCAACCCAAGTTGTAATTGTAATATAGGTATAGTGTTTACGTGTCTTGATATGTGCAGGTGATTAAGATGAGAAATTTGAAGATGGAACCGAAATATGAACATGAGATGCTAGTGACAAATAGCATAGGATGAGTCGTTACCTGACTAAATGACTCGTCAAGATGACTCATGGCCACTGAAGCAAAAATAGTGCAGACAATGGTTGATCACACGATTCATTGCTAGTGGAAACGAGTCGTTAGGTCCTCCGTCGTGTCTGCAGTTATGCAGAAACAGTCAAGCCAGAAATATAAGGATGAATGACTCAACGAGTCGTTAAGTGACTCGTCCGGATAACACTGAGTGTCCACCAGAGCACAGGGCCAAAGACTCATGACACGACTCGTTGGGTAAAACCACGAGTCGTTACATGAATCGTTCTGTCCCAGGAAAGTTATCGTTACTTGAGAAATAGAATGAGGAATTGAATGAGTCGTTCTTCACTTAAAGACTCGTCACATGGGTTGTGGTGCATTTAGACAAAATTCATCACCCGACCCGACCCACGTACAAATAGGGTAAATATAATTTTCAAAACGTATAAACACCCGATTTTGTCCTAAAATTTTCTCACAAGTTCTAAACATAAAGCTCTCAAAATCAAGTTCCTCACTTCCCATCTTCCCGAATCCCTTCCCATTTTCCCTAATAACTTCCAAACAGTCCTAATCGCACACGTTCACCTATTCGCAATCCCTACCGCAAGTTGTAAACCACTTCTCGAAGTCCCCATCCACTCTACTACTCAAACTGCATCGTCCACTCTTAAACTTGTAAGTATTCATATGTTTATGTACAAAGATTTAATATAATCATGTGTGTATACTGTGATGCACTTAATGATTTAGTACCCAATATGAAACCCTAAGTTTCCATGCATCCAATTGTGAACTTGATCGCGGAAATGTTAGAAGTATAATGGTCTGTGTGTGCCTGAGGGACTAAGAACCAGTTGAGATTGCATATGGGTGCATGTGGTTTTCTTATACCCATTGAGTCGGTGGGCATTACGATCAATAAATGCTTTGTTCACAAAACTTTGATTGTTTCGGTCGCCCAACTCACACCAAAGTTAAGGTGTTCAACATTTGAAATGGGTGAAGTCTGAGTAACCTATCAAAAATTTGAATGAACAAAAATGGTTCACCTAGTAAATCAGTTATGATGCCTCATGTAATGACTCGTGGGCATGCCTAATGAATCGTTACATGACCCGTCACCCCTACTGTTAAGGAACACTTAAGCATGAGCCACATGATGAGTCGTGGTATCACCTCACGACTCGTGATGTGTCTCATCCTAAGTGGGGATTATATTAAGTAATATGACATGGCCGCGACTGACTTAACGAGTCATTTCCACAAGAAAGGACTCGTCATGACCAGTCGTTAAGTACACTGAAACCAAAGTTTAATTCTGAACCTGCAAACCATAGTTGACCTCACAAGTCATGGCCAGTGGCAATGAGTCATTAGGTCCTCCGTCCTATCTGCAGGTAGGCACTAATTTTTTTAAATTTCATATACTCTCATCTTGCATACTAATAATTATTCCACAGGTACAAGGGCACCGAAAGGAACACCAAAGAAGGGTTCGACCAAGAAACAGGGGCAGGAAAAGAGCTAGCCCTCGACTCGTAGACTAAGGAATGAGACCTCATCTTCAGAAGAGTCGAGTGGCTCTGTGGAGGAATATCCGATATCAGAAGAGCAGTTGG
Source organism: Datura stramonium (assembly GCA_018107945.1). Lineage (NCBI taxonomy): Eukaryota > Viridiplantae > Streptophyta > Magnoliopsida > Solanales > Solanaceae > Datura > Datura stramonium. The sequence goes on along the minus strand of JACEIK010006240.1, from coordinate 49,527 downwards.
AGAGGAGGTCGATCAGGTCTAGGACTAAACGCCCTATAAATCCAACAACCATGGTTGCTTCTCCGACTCCACTCGCGAGGAACCCACCCAGCCGGGAGGAAGAAAATGCTAGGGTCTCAATCCCGATTGCTCCTGAGGGCATTGCAGCTATGACAAATATTGAGGATGAAAATGGATCACAYGCCYAATAGGAGAGCATRAATAATAAGGAAACTGAGACCTCCCAYACATCTACTGCAACAAGAATGGTGARGAGGTGGTRTGTTCCGGGCATGCAKACCTCTACAACAGAGACATCACTCCCACAGATAAGGGCTACCCAAAGCAGAGCATATATGAGTAGCCAAGGTTGGTCACTACAGGATTCAAGGACCTCCCAGACATTCAGGCGTTGTTTGAGAAATACTGGTTTGGGTGATTGAGTGAGCCATATGGCAGCTACAGTCCACCATTGGTCAGAGAATTCTATGCAACATGTGCAGCCACACTACAACATCAGGCCCAGGGAGGCCAGGATTGGAGGAAACAACCTGCATTGACCGGGGTGATGGTAAGGGAGACATCTGTGGACATTTCTAAGCAGACCATATCTTGTATGCTATATGGTCTAGAATATGAGCCCCTGATGAACATAGCCGAGTTTGATCATCGACTCAGTGAGCTACAGAAAATCAAGATTAAAAAGTTGACCCCGAGGACAAAAAAGACAATATACTTGGCTAGCTCAAATCATTACCACTCGAGGTACATCAGTTGAATGGATAAATGGCTCGGAGGTACAAATCAAGAAGGACACTTTGAACTTTTAGGCCAAATTATGCTGGTCGCTCGTATGACACAGGTTGGTACCAACCAGCAATGATAATGTGGTATCACTAGATCGAGCTACATTGGTAGTGAGTATTATGGAGGGGTATGCTATCAACTTCCCAAGGTACATAGCTGAGGAGATCCAGGAGGGAGCTATCATAGACAGCATGAGCATCCCCTTCCCATGCCTCATAGATCGGCTCTGTAGGGAGTCCCAACTTCCGAAATTCCATCCATAGACTAGAGAGTGGTGGTGCATAAGATTACAAATATCGGGTTAATCAGAGATGATACAAACCCAATTTTGAGGGCCAGGAGTCAGACAACAATATCTGCAAGGGCCACATTACTAGTTGAGGCATTGAGAGGGGGTATTCAAAGTGATGCGGCAAGGTTTACAGAGTTAAAGGCAGAGCCGTCAGCATCATGAAAGGCTGATAGCCAGCCTGATGCTACCACTGTAGCAGATACTCCATTGACTGCCGAGATCCCAGAGTCATCATACACTACACCGGCAGCTAGCCTACCCGTTGCGACATCTCTCTCCTCACCAACTAGCCTAGTCACACTATCTCAGGATTTCCTTACCGACATGACTAGGTAGCTGGCAAAGGCAAAAAGTCAGCAGGCTCACACGACACTTTAGGTAAAGGTACTAATGGAGCAGGTTAAGTCATGGGTCATGAAAGAGTTGGAGGGCCTCTCCAGAACATTGATAGATGGGACGCCTTTTAAAGGCGGATGGATGAGCGCCTTGCTCAATTATAGGTTCCTAAGTCATCCAGATGGTATGCAAAGGTGGCGACACTCATAGCTGAGGTGCGAGAGCTATCCACATGATAAATATCTGCTATTACACCGCCCGTTCTCCCGGTGGTAGAGGATGAGAGTGAGGAGGATCTACCTCCAGTAGTACATTTCATCACCGAGGAGTTGTTCACTCATGAAAAAGGGAAGATACCTCGGGAGGAGGTTAGTGAAGATGAGAGTGTTGCTCTGCTATGTGAGCAGAAGAGGGAGAAAAGAGATATGGAGGTAGCACTGAAGCCGTCTAGAGACGAGGCTCGAGAGAGGGCCGAAATTGATGTTGCGAGAGCTCGTGGAGATGGTACAAGCTCTGTAGGGTCTAAGAGTGCGTCGGTTCATCCCAGTGGCACAGGAGAGGAGCTTGGGGTGCATCTGCACCCTCCACCAACTCGGCCATAGGCGTCTATGTCCCATAGGTATGTTCCCTATTCCCATGTTTTACTTTCTTTATGTGTCAAGGATGCTGCATGCTTTTCTTGATGGGGGTGGGGTGGGATACCTGTATTTTTGCTGAACATAACCTGAGGGATTTTCTTGCTGGATATCTTTTCCCTCGGGTTTTCCTTATCTAGTAGAACCGACATGTTTTTAGGTTTTTGTGTTTTGTTTTATGTCAATCGAAAGGAAAATAGGTGAACTTAGGGCATTCAATAACATGGATTTATTTTAAATGATAATGTTGTATTTTATTTTTATTTAGGAAAGATTTTATTTAAGACTATAAATACTTTATGTAGGTTTATTTTTTGAGATTTGTTTATCTATGACTTTGAATGATATTTTTTGGGAGTTGTTGATTACCATTAAGGTTCAAGAAATAAGTTTTGTAATTTTTTTCTTGATTTTGGGGATTCAAACAACGTTGGAGTATTCTTCTTCGGTTCTTGTTGATTTATTCAATACGTGCGATTTCTTCTACAAATCATTGTAAGTTGCAATTACAATTTCTTCTCCAATTTATAATTGTGATTCTTCAAGCATGAGTAGCTAAACCCATAACTAGGGTTGTGGGGACCATGATAAATTAACACACATAGGTAAAAATACTTAGTAAATCTTGAACCGGTTTTATGCATGTATTATTTTTTTTCCTTCATTTTAATTGTTTCTTAACAGTTGCAAATGTTAGAATTTGCCTTCTTCTTATTCACCGGATCAAGGGCGTAGTGAATGGGAAAAGGGATTAACAACAGAGATTTGAGGCTATCAACCCTCATCTAATAGCTTGATCTTGTCCTGAAATAGCTAATCCGATATTAAGGGTAAGGGTTAAGTAAGTATACATCCGCATACGGATCAAGTTGCACGGTGATAATCATCTAAATAGGAGATCAATCATTTAGGTTAAGTTAACTTACCAATATTTCATGCTAAGCATCGGAATAGATCACTAGTATAAAACGCTTTGTGGTTATGAAGTCATGGGGAACATAATCCTAGTGAACTCACTTATTGAATACAATCGAATTTAATCAAGGATCAACTTATTGTTCTCTACTTCTTTTCATTATTTTGTGTTTCAAATCATTCCCCACAGGTAACAAGTAAGCCAATAGCATTAGCTAAATGCATTAACTAAAGTTTTCGTCATATTCCTCGTAGGATTCGACCCAACCCTAGTTGGGTTCTATATTTGACATCGACTTCTTTATAACTCATTACGAGGTGTAATTTGGGCAACATCAAGGAGGTGTTTAGTGGTTACGCATCTAATGATGTGTTATGCCTGGGAGCTTAAAGATTGGACCCAGGAGTTGAAATGGGGAAAATGAAAAGTTGATGTTGTCGACACAGGACGAGTCGTGAGACGACTTGTGAGGACAACCCACAAGTCATCAGGTGACTCATGGGGAGTCTAGTGAGAAGGTTGGGAAATTTGAAGAAAAGGTCCCCACGGGCATGTCAATGACTCATGGTCCGCCCCCGCGAGTCGTTAGGTCAGCCGTGGGGTGATGGATGAAGAAAAGAGAAGGAAAAAAAATAGTGTACTTCACGGGTGGTGACAACGAGTCGTGATCAGCCACCATGATTCGTGGGGTTCCCTGTTAGCAGCCAGATGAGAAATTCTAGAGAATGAGGCAGTGTACTTGACGAGCAGGGTGACGAGTCATTTCCCCGGACCACGAGTCGTCAGGTCGTCCGTTAGGACCACCTGGCAGTAATTTCCTACGAATTTAGTACGGGTCTTTTCATAATTTCAGTTCCTAAAGCCTATACTATGTCGTTTAAGGCTCGTTTTAGTGGGTTTAAGGAGGGAAAAACCTATTCTAAGTTATTTTCTTCCATGCATGCAAACTTGAGAAGTTGAGGAGGTGATCTAGATAAAGTCTTCAAGGTTTTCATTCAAATCCTTCTTGGGCAATCAGAGAAGTTGTAGAATCAATCCCTTCCAGGTATGTAGAGTTATGAGTAGGTTCCTTCTTCCACACCCATGCCCAAATTCTAGCTAAAATGAAAAATTCCTATTATCAAGTTATGAGTTTTTACCCAAATGCATGAATCTTCGATTTCCTTCATGGGTACGAATTGATTATGATTTTATATTGTGAAGCATAGGCTAATTTTATAATGATTTCAATTAAATTATGTCTCTATCCTTATGAATGTTGAAGCCCATTGATGATATGATCATGAAAAGTGAGATTTGTGAAGCATATGATAATGATGAGATATTATGATGAAAAGCATGATTTGAAGTTACCCGTGTTTATAATTATGTTTTCAATGAGAATTGAGTATTTCTAAGTATGATAAAGCTTTGGGCAATGCCCACATGTTAAGTTTGAATGATGACTTTCCCGAACTAAGCTTACCACATTGTTTTACAGTGAAGACTCCCAAATTTTATATTCTGGCTTGTGGTATGTTTTGAGTTAAATCTTCCTATGCATAGCTTACCACATAGTTTTGGAGCAAAAGCTCCCAAGTAGTTTTCAGCTTGTGGTATGTTTTGAACTAAAGCTTCTCATATGCATGATTTCATATTTGAGATGTATTTGATTATTGATCTTCATCAATAGATGATGTTGAGCTTCGTTATATACGATGTAGAGCATTGTATGTTTTTGGGAGAAGAGTTTAGCACCGAGCGGGCTAAGGGTCGATCACCCTATGACTCAGAACTACGCGCCAATGTAGGTTTATACTATTATATGACTTGGGAACCTCCCTTGTGAGCTTCACCTTTTTTGAATGAGCCTTCAGCTTGATATCGATATCATGGTAGCTTCCTTAGCCCTGGCAAGGCTTTGGACAGCTTTGCCCACTTGAGTGTGACAGTCGGGACCATATAATCTCTAGTTAAGTGATGAGTATCCCATTGTTCTATATGATTCAGTTATGCATATTCATTACCGTGGCTATTATATAGTCATGCAGGATCCAAGAGTAAGGTTTGACTTCTTGAGGATGAATCCGTCGAGTTCCTTGGGTCCAAGGTAATTGAAGACCCACATGAGTTTGTCGATGAGATTGTCAAGATCACCCAAGTTATGGGGGTGAATGGGGTTGAGTGTGCCGAGTTGGCCTCTTATTAGCTAAAAGGGGTCATGCACATCTAGTTTTATCAATAGAAAGATAGCAGGTCCGGTCATTTGGGAAGAGTTCTATGTTGCATTTCTAGACCGGTTTTTCCCTCAGGTGATAAGGGAGTTGAAGGCAGCTAAGTTCGTGAATTTGAAGAAAAGGAGAATGACTGTACAAAAGTATGCCCTTGAGTTCACTCGACTATCGAAATATGCCCCAAAGTTGGTAGCCGATCAGAGAATGCGGGTGAGTAGGTTCATCCATGGAGTAGCAGGCTGTTTAGACAAGGATTGTAGGACCGCTATGCTCCACCAGGACATGGATTTCCCACGAATAGTGTTGTACCCCCAGCAGATGGAGGCAGCACATTCGAGCGAGGGAGGCCAAGAGGGCCAGGACCGAGGACCACAGATTCTCTCAGCATAGGTACGGTGGTAGGCACCGACAGTAGACTCATCAAAGATCATCCGCCCCAGCATCTTCAGTATTGAGTGTGCATCCAGGCCCAGACATGACCAGAGAGGGCGGGCATCAGGCTTGAGGGGTCATAGCAGTAGGCCCGTAGATTCCAACATCCCAGTCTGTCGAAGGTGTGGTCGGGGGCACACAGGCCAGTGTTTGGCAGGTTCAGGTGCTTGTTTTGGGTGTGGACATCCCGGACACATTCTTAGTGATTGTACAGCTGTGAACAGGATCAGGTTGGGGGCCAAGGCCCAACTTCTAGCTCAACATTCCCTCCCGCATGCTCAGCACATCTGAGGGCATCTGCTAGCACAGCTGGCGGTCAGCTTCAAAATAGATTCTATGTTATAGCATCCCGTCAGGAGAAGGATATTTCCCTGGATGTGGTCACTAGTATGTTGCGAGTTTTCCATATTGATGTATATGCTTTGCTAGATTATGTGGTTACCTTGTCTTTTGTGACACCTTACGTGGCCAGTAGCTTCGGAGTCTGTCCCGAAGTATTGTCAAAAACCTTCTCAGTTTCTACTCCAGTAGGTGACTCGGTTATATCTAGACGGGTGTATAGAAGTTGCCTAGTCTCAATCCTTCATAAGGCCACCTCAGCAGATTTGATAGAGTTAGCCATAACCGATTTCGATGTTATTCTCTACATAGATTGGCTATTTGCATGCTATGCTTTAGTTAATTGTAGAACTCGGGCAGTAGAGTTCGGATTTCCGGGTGAGCCAGTCTTAGAATGGAAGGATAGTTCAGCTATACCTGTAGGTCGATTCATTTCCTACCTTAAGGCCAGGAAGATGATTTCTAAGGGTTGCATGTACCATCTAGTTAGGGTTAAGGATGTTGAGTCTGAAATTTCGGCTATCCCATCAGTTCCAATAGTATGTGAGTACTCCAAGGTCTTTTCCGATGATTTGCCAGGTGTTCCTCCCGAGCGGGAGATTGATTTCGTATCGACCTTCTTCCCAACATGCAACCTATATCTATTCCTCCCTACAGAATGACTCCAGCCGAGCTAAAAGAGTTGAAAGAACAGTTGAAGGACCTATTAGATAAGGGCTTCATTAGACCGAGCAAGTCTGCATGGGGTGCACCAGTATTATTTGTCCGGAAGAAGGATGGTTCACTTCAGATGTGCATTGACTATCGGAAATTGAACAAAGTCACTGTCACGAATAGGTAACCTTTGATAATGTCCAAAATATATTATTAAAGCAAGGAATATACACGATCATTGTATCAAAATAGGTAACCCGACGAGTGCCGGGATCGAATCCCACGAGGACTAGGGAGTGATGAAATCAAGAGTCGATTGAGAAGTTGATATTAGCTTGCACCATATAGATTTAACATAAAAACATAGAAATGGGGGAATAAACTTTGCAAAAAATTACACAAATTTCTTTAGTGAACTCAAAATAAAAGGATCAGCTAAGTTGCAGACAATATTGTGAAATATGAGAGGTGCGGTGTAGATGAAATACTAATTAGATTTGGATGGGCCAGGTTATCATCATAAGTTCAATAAGTGTAAATAATCTCGGGAAATAGGTAGCCTCAGCTTCCCAACCTATTGACTACCCCTAGCTAGAGTTTTCTAAAACTCTAGCTACAATTTAGCACACCCGAATTGATTTGGATCAACAACTTCACTATTCCTAGCTATTAGTTGCTAATTAGGAAGGAGGAAGTAATTTCAG